>NJDD01006734.1:0-11799 GCA_002245505.1 Calephelis nemesis | reverse complement strand
CTCAAGGGCCGGATCCGGCCCGTGGGCCGTAATTTGCTCACCCCTGCTCTAGCTTATTTAGTGAGATTTAGCGACAACGAGGAAATACGCGATACAATAATTTCTTCATGATTATTTAAGTCGATTGAAATCAAAACCGGCAATCTATATATGGATTGTGTGCATTTTATCTGACCAAAATTTTTCAATTTCAGTCAATATATACACATAATTCAACAGTTGCAAAAAAACTACAACCATTTTTTCTCTCGCTGACGCCAAAACTTTTTTTTTTGTTATAGGAAGGCAAACAAGCTGGCGGATTTCCTGATGGTAAGAAATTCACGCCGCCTAGAGACACCAAAGGTGTTAATGGCGCATTGCCAACATGAGGTCAAGATGTTAGGCCTCAAGCAAAAGTAAGTTTACCGGCTACCTTACCCTCCGGACCGGAACACGTCATGACATTATGCCGGCAGGAATAGGTAAGGCGGTGGTACCAATCCGGGTGAGTCGCTGCGAAACTTAAACAATTTGCTTACATTGAAATTAGATAAGTAAGCCTTAAGCATAAGTAACTATAGATTTCGGTAATTATTAACGTTTCTATAGTGCTTTTAATAGAGGCGTTGTTCAAAGTTTTCATACAAATAATTGACTGAGTTACTGACGAGTATAGCGCCGTAAGCTCGTGGTTAGACAATTGGTATTTGTCTGAAAAAAATTGTTTTACTTACGCATAGATCCATATTCACAGACTGTTATAAAAACGCAGATAAACAAAGGACATATTAATCTGTTAACTCCTGCATATACTGCAGATTGTATGGGTTCATATTCTTGGAGATAAAATAATCCACCACACAGCAAAGCCACTATGAATACTAAAAACGACGTCCCAAATCCAACCATTGATACAATCTGAAGCATTTTTTTAATAAAATTTGAAAGAAAATTGAAATAATTAACTTATATTCAGACTATGAAAGATACGGGAAATGGAGGTATTCATTTCAAATTTTATCGCTACCGCCCAAAGCGCCTTATAGAATGGGGCACCTGAATATCATTTAAGATATCTGATGAAGATCGTGATATCTGACTTGGTGGTAGAGTTTCGCAGCGACTCACCCGGATTGGTACCACCGCCTTACCTATTCCTGCGCCATAACGGCATGATGTGTTCCGGTTCGGAGGGTAAGGTAGCCGGTAAACTTACTTTTGCTCGAGGCCTAACATCCCGGCCTCTGGCCGCTTGTTTGCCTTCCAATATCATAAAAAAAAAGTAATTTGGTCTATCCAATATGGACCCCATCTTCTCTCAAATCAATTAGAATGTCAAAGAGCCCGTAAGACGTATTTTTTTTGTTAAAAAATGTAATAAATATGTTATATCATTTCGAGTGATTCGCGCAGAGGTGCTGTTTTTTTAATAACCAAAAACGTGACTTACCCGTGACTTTCTTAGCTCTTCAGGTTTAAAAGAAGTTATGAAATGTGCAAACCCAAACCCAATGAGATAAGGTCCAGCCCGAAGGTGAGTATAAAAGTAGGTTGTCTGCGTTGCAATAACATCACGATAATGTCTATTGAATCTAAAAAATACAACTTGACGAATGGAATAAGCGTTGTTTTTGATGGCAACTAATACTTCCAGTATGATGATAATATTAATACGTGAATCAAAAACTTTGAACCCCTTTTTACGAAAATTGCACCGACGGAGAACTTTTACTGAACGTTTTGGGTAATCCTCATTTCGAGATTTCAACTTTAAGAGAATTAAACATCATGGTCCGAAAATGAAATTTGACACATTTATAGTTTATGTGTAAGAGAAGTGCTGAACGCTAATTTTTTTCAATAACAATGCTTAAAAGGTGCATTAAATCTAAAAATAAAACATTACACATAGGTAGTACCATATGTCTGACACACACATAACGAAAAATAAAAGAAGACACATAGCGCACAAACTATACCCATAAAATTTGGAAACAAAGTAGTTGGTAAACGGAGTTGTTATAAAAATAGTTTATATTGAACAACTTTTAAATGTTTTTTTACTAGGGCGACCACTAGTGTTCTCAAATACTAAATAATTAAACCAAATTTAATTACATAAGGACACTAGCTGATACGGCGCACTTTTTACCACAAGTTTTTTTAAACTATCCGGGAATCCACAGAATCTACGTTGGGTTATGAGGAGTTAGGTGAAAACTGCCCTTTCTGGTTCAGGCCTTCTGTGTAGAATGAACTAAAAGCTCAATGAGTGCTTACCAACAAGACTCATAGTTGAAGAGTGTCGTACCGCAATTCATCCGGTTACGTATCGACCGTTTTACCTATTCCTGCTGCCTAATGACAGAGTCATGTTCCGGTCCTGTAGGTAAGGTAGCCGGTAGACTTGCACAGTTGTCTAAAACCTCCGTCACAAGTTACTGATGGACCTACAACTTTATATGGTGTCTATATAGTTTACGGAAAGCCGTGTACTTGTTCGTTATTTTATCACATAAAAAAATCAACAAGCTGCACTCCGGGAGTGCGAGCAGAAGTGAAAACTTGAATATTAACGTTGTGGATTTTTGATGTTTTTAAATGGTTAGGAAATAGTTTTATTTATATATATATAAGCGCTTAAAAAGTTTTCACTTTAAAGTGTTCACATAAGTTTCTATGATACACTTACTTCAAATCAAAGGCTATGATTGGTGGAAGTCGCAAACGATATGTCTCAACTGCAGGTAATAGAACTGCCAGGAACAGACTTATAGCAAATACATATTTTCCTAATTTTGGTCTGCCTTTGTAGATACAGTATAACAATGTGCAAAATACTGTTAGCTGAAAATCCATCGGAATACTCCAGCTTATTGGATAACACTGAAATAACACAGATAAAAGAATATTTTTCTTACATATATTTTGATCCAATCTCGTTAAGCCATTACAGTCTTAACTTCTGTATTTAACCAAGGCACGGGCTTGTATTTAATTTTATTTCTTCTTGCAGGAGCATGTTCATCAAACAACCCTAAAATGGTTTTATTGAAGTGTTCTATCATATCATCTGTATGATAGCTCTACACAATAGTCCAGTCTTGACTAAATTATACTTTAAAGCTTTCACATCAATAGTACCCGAAATATTAAGAGAGCATCGTACTACAAAAGAAGCTTTGCTTTTAGGCTTACGTATCCTTTAAGAAAGATAAAGGAGGTTTGAGAAACACGAAGCTAACTGACTATGAGTATTAACACATTCATCCATAGAGAAAAGAATACGACCAAGGAAAGAAGGTGCGACATTAGGGGAGTGGTGTGTAGCAGATAAAGCGTGAGCATTTAAATTAAGAGAGGATTAAACAGAAACAAGGTTATTTGCATATGAATCATTTTTGAGAAGCTAAGTTTTACAGTCACCAGTTATAGGTATTTGATTGTGCAAAAAACACAAATAATAAAAAAGGTTATCGAAATGAGAAAAACAACTTGCAACAGGAAAGTGAAATCAGTAGAAACAATTGTCTTACTGTGAACTATTACCTCCAGAAAAAAAAATATTCTGCCATTTCATTGCAAAAACATAGTACAGGTGAGAATACTTTACATGGAAGGTCTGCAAGGAGACAAATTGTTACATCGCCTCCACCTTTACTGCTCCTATCATTTCTTATTACTTTAAAGCCTGGAAGTGAGAATTGGGTAGAAGGTTAAGACGGTTTGAGAAATGATTCAGATATGCGTACAGCATCAACAATTCTGCTGCTAAAAGAGGCCATCAGGTCTGCGTAATGTACAGGAACACTATGTGCGTTTACATGAACAATATTAAATTAACAAGAAAAACGGGCAAATGCCGATGACAGAATTGGTCATGCAAAGATTTACTATTCGAAGAAATATAACTATCTGCACTTAAGAACTCTTCATATCAAGACCAAGTCTTAGTAAGACCGCACCTGCTTGCTATTATACACATAGCTAAATATCGCATGCTAACTCATTTGCAAGGCGTAAGTAGCTGATGACGGTCGTCACACCAGAAAGTACTCGTAGTTTTTACTGCGTCTATTATATGCGTTTATAACTAACGGCCCGCTCCGGCTTCGCATGAGTATAAAATATACATATAAACCTTCTTCTTCAAACACTTTATCTATTAAAAAAAACTGCATCGAAATCCGTTGTGTAGTTTAAAGGTTTTAGGATTAAATACTTAATCTTATATATAACTAGCGGCCCGCTCCGGCTTTGCACGGCTATAAAATATACATATAAACCTTCCCCTTTAAACACTTTTTCTATTAAAAAAAAACTGCATCAAATCCGTTGAGTAGTTTGAAAGATTTAAGCATACAAAGGGACATAGGAACAGAGAAAGAGTCAGAGGAACAGAGAAGAGGAAGCGGCTTTGTTTTATACTATGTAGTGATTCCCTTGTCAACTAACATTGTGACCGTACTCCCCCGAAAAGGCTTTACCGATTCTCATGAAATTTTGTAAGAGTTTATTGCTCCTCAATAAAAAGTCTGAAAATCGGCCAACATCTTTTTAAGGGTATCCTAAGTGTTAAGGTTGACTCATCCCATTTTTAATAGCAGAACAACGTCTCACGGGTCAGCTAGTAATATACAGAATTTTCATTTACCTATACGCTTTATCAACTCAAAAAATCGTATTACAATATCGCCAGAAAAGTCTTATTAGTTCACTCGTAAAAATATACGAGCGTCTTATCCACCTTAATAGGATCGTAGCCAAGAAACATTTAATAATGGACAAGCAATTTGGTTTCCAAGTGTAGCCTTTGCACATATCTATCCCATCCTATCTTAACAAATTACAAGTGGTCCAAAATAGGCTATAGGAATTTCCGGTATAAATTTCAGTTCTTACCATATTTGAAATATCGACGTAATTGCTGACCATAAGCATGTTGAGCCACCAATTTTTTTGACACATCTCACTTTCAAGATTTGCTAAATTATTGAAAGGATTGCCACCCACATTTTTGGACATCACAACGGAAAATGCGATTATCAAAAGCAAACTAGGTGCTAATCTGAAAAATCAAGAAATTTCGGTTTTAAATCGTGATACCCCAATTATGAAAACATGGAAACATCCATTTACTATTATTTTTATTGAAGTGAAAACTTCTTTATCGGCGTTGCGCACATTTTTTGGAATGGGTAAAAACTTCTAAACTCGCGTCAGGATACGTGCCCTGATCGAAAATTTGTAAGACAGCGTAGGGCGCTTGCGTGAATATTCGTGTTGTCATCTTTGTGTACGATAGCGCAATAAATGAATATTGTATTCTACCACATAATCGATTGTATTTTCATACTGAAAATTAAAGCAATTCGTGCAAAAATTATTCTCAAACCATTCCAAAACATCAAAAATGCACAACGTTAATATTCAAGTTTTCACTTCTGCAAGCACTCCCGGAGTGCAACCCATCGTTATTTTGTTAACACAGTTGAATCTAATCCCAAAGTTAACAATTTTTGCCCACTATAGCTCTGATAAGACTCTTATCCTACGTTAAAATCGAGCCTGTAGACTATTGGATAGTTTTCGTTACACTTAATATTCTGAGTTATAGTTATACTAGCTGTCCCGGCAAACTTCGTATCACTTGTCCAGTTTGAAAAAAATTGAAATGTAGTTTTTCCTAGTTTATTTGCAATTGATTTGATACACTATAGTAAAATAAGGGTTGTATGTATTTTTAATATTAAGTCACAAAAAAAGTTCAATAAAAACTTTTGGTGTGCTGACCCATATTAACAAGTGGGATGAAATATAGATATTTTAATATATATAAAATATTATTAAAATCGATTCATCTGTTTCGGAGGAGTAGGGTACTAAACTAACTAACTTTTACTTCATGTCTCTAAATACAAGTTATGCTGTATTGCAAAATCGAAGTAATACTTTTTGTCACTAGGTACACTATGCTACTCGTAGATTCTATACTTCTTATCGTCGGTGCTTGGTGGAATTCCATTTTCGATGCAATTTATTTAGAAACACTTGTACTTTCCACATTTTTTTTATTTTTTTTTTTATTTTTGTGATTTAGCCAACCGGTTTGGCTATACAATCATCATCAGGGCTATATAACACATGCTACACCGTAACAAGTTAGCATATTATATGGTTTGTTATGTGTATGTGTCCGCGATAATAATACATATGAATCCTGAAACAGATACCAGAATAAATTCCATAAACACATCCAGACACAGAATTGTAGATATCTAAATGTTCATTACAGAAATACCTGCCCAGTTGGGAATCGAAACCGAGCCTCGCGGTAAGTCAGCTTCCTAGTGTACGCTAACACCTAGACAGTCTGGTTGGAATTGGAGGCCTTTGCAAAGAGAGTGGTTATAGTTATTCCTATCAGACATTTTCAATCTGATTTTGTAAATAGCTTAGCTACCTTGGCACGTATACAGACTGACTGGTGAGAAGCTTAATTTTTTATCGAAATATCTCTAAAAATCAGTGAATAATTTGGATATTATACTCCATCACGTGCGGCGCGGCACACGACACGCCGCCGCCACCCCCGCCCTCCATCCCGCTACCGCGGTTTCCGCGCAGTGTCCAATTATTCCGCAGTTAAATACTGGACTTTCGGTGTACTGTGTACGAAGTTTACTAAGAAGCTATTTAATATTTCGTTTTTATGTTATTTTATTTCATGATATATGTTCGCATACTATCACGTCCTCAAATATTGAAGGTATCTCACCAGTCATCCTGTATAAAACATACCTTAAATATCGTTTCACTATCACCTTTAAAGGATTAAACAACTTTTTTGTTTTCAAAAAGTTTCTCATCAGTAAAAAACCAGACATTGTGAATAATGCATCCACAACTACTACTGCATTGAAAAGCGAGTGGAGTTTGTATTTTTGAAAAATCTGAAATGAAACAAATAATTTCTTCACTATCACAATTTTAAATGCTCCGGCCACACATATCGCGATAACGCGAAGATACTTAAAGGTAAGCGACGCATACTTGTGATCGCGCGGAATTAACAATTAAAAAAAAGATATAAACAATGGATTTTTTTCGAATCTCTTTTAACAATATTATTAACAAGTGTATAGAAAATAAAAAAAAAATTACTTAGACATTATGTTTTTTTAATATATTTTTCATGGGTCGTAAGTACCCAAATTTAAGATTTTTCGAACTTTTAAAAATTCAAATCTTTAAAAATATTAACTTTATCGTTAAAAGTCATGGGTACTTATTTATTGGTATTTCAATGAAGAATATAAAAAAAATCCGGTTGAAAAATAATATGGCACCGGGTTGCGCCATGGCAACATGCATTTATATTATTAGGAGGGCAATATGAAGAGGATCGCATAAAAAAATTGAGGTCGAATAGTTTTCGGTACTCATGCGCCGATTCCTCCTAGTCTATAATGCTACTGGAGGTTACACTCCTATCACAAACCTGACGTATTTTTCAAATATACATCGCAATGTAATTGACAGCGCAACAAAAAATAGTAGGTAATATGTAGTTAGAATTTTGTTTCGGAAGCTTCATGATTTTTTCTTAGAACAGAATAGAATTAAATAACTCTTTATTGTGCCCCTATATACATTAAAAATAAAAATACTGATAATAAAACTTAAAAGCTGAGTGATATATGTATTGAGAGTGAGTGATATATGTAGCGATCTCTTCCAGACAATCTCATGTTATGGAGATTTAATCATAGAAATATTGCACAATGGTGCTCTTAGTACTCGACAAAGAAAAATAACAAAAAATATCAATAGGAATTAAATTATTTTGGGGCAGTGAAAAAAAAAAACAAATTAACATTATCTAAGTCGGATTGATCGTAGATAGTGACGTTTAACCATATTTTTAATAATAATTTTTCGGGATTTCTTGACTATAGGGAGCTAGTAATAAAAGACCGTAATTGGTAATGCTACTTGACACCATATGTCCGAACTGCGAATGTGCCGCTGAAATATGCCGTGAACGCCAGTTGACCTGCCGATTGATGATGTAAAATATATTAGATGTGATATTACAAAAAAAAAATTCATTTTATTAGTTTGATTGAAGATAATCATTAAGGTGTGTCATACCTTTACCGATTTACCGATTGATGATGTAAAATATATTAGATGTGACATTACAAAAAAATATTCATTTTATTAGTTTGATTGAAGATATACATTAAGGTGTGTCATACCTTTACCGATTTACCGATTGATGATGTAAAATATATAAGATGTGATATTACAAAAAAAATATTCATTTTATTAGTTTGATTGAAGATATACATTAAGGTGTGTCATACCTTTACCGATTTACTGATTGATGATGTAAAATATATTAGATGTGATACTACAAAAAAAATTCATTTTATTAGTTTGATTGAAGATAATCATTAAGGTGTGTCATACCTTATTCATCTTAACTTTGATAAAATTCAGTTCTTCAGCTATCATCGTAATGGATCTTGTTTTTTGTTATAAAATCCGTAAACTTAATTACGGAATAGTTTAAAAAATTAATCTACTAGGTGGTAGAGTCCTGCAACGACTCGCCCGGACATACAGCCACCACCGTCTTACCTATTCCTTCCGCAAAATGACAATGCTCGTCATTGTCGTGTTTCGGTTGGACGGTAGAGTAGCTGGTTTACTTACTTACGCAGGAGGCTGAACATCCTAGTCTCAGGTTGACAACTCACCATTACCACATTTGGTGCCTATGGGCAACGTTATTTCTTACCATCAGGAAATCCGTCCGCTTGTTGCCTCACTTTAACATAAAAAAAAACAATTTACAGGTAACTTTGACAGTTACAAATGCCTCTAGATCGATCGAATAGGCCGCAAATCACTTACCTACTACCGAAGCGCGTGGCTTGATGATTTGGAAAACTTTCAATTAAATTATTCAATTTTAAAGTCAATTACACCCTGTATATCTTTATGGTCCTATAGCTAAATAGTTCTATGAAAAACTGTATTATCACAATACTGAGATAATGGTGGTAATTTTGTTGCGCACTCACTAAACTAGTTTTAAGTTATTGCTGTCTTCTTTCAACGAAAGAAACAGAAAGAGACAAAACACTTTTAGCGCTGTCAAATTAGACCGTACACGTCATTTCTACAGACGTTTAAACTATTACTTGGAAAACGTCTATTAAAAACATCGCGATTTGACATGTTCGGACTAATCTGACGTGTCTAAAACGTTCCATCTCTTTTGTTTTTGTTTCATTTAAGAAAGATAGCATGCATCTAAAATAAGTTTAGTCTGTAAACAGTGGAATTACCACCAATGGCAATTATATCTTTTTCTTCGGGGCTGGTGATATGTGAAATATTACACTTACCTTTTCTAAGTACAGAGAATTACTGAATCCAATCCAACAATTTATGTGATATACGTGAAACGAAATAACAATTATAGATATGATAAATCTTAAGCCATGGAAAGACCGAATTTCATCTTCGACATTTAAAGAAAGTTGTGAAATATTCTCGGTAATGGAGAAACATTTTACAATTCCTGAACCTGAAACATTAAATTATCAAAGATCAATCAACAAAAAAGTAGATAACGTATTTTTGATATTTATTATATTACTAGCATAAGGCCACGAGGCCATGGACGTAATAATACTCGTAATATCAATTCCTTGCCTATGGCTTAATTTTTTTGAAGTATAACTTCTTTATCGGGGTTGGAAAAAATTTTAGTGTAACATTTTTTCGTTACGCGTCACATTTTTACGCTACGCGCCATCTTTGTTCTTATCCCTACCACGCGTGATTTGAAGTATACTTTCTCCAGCGGAGTAGGGATCGGCAATAAACTTTATTTAACCAATTTCTGTAAAGTTGCATATAGTAAATTGTTTTTTGAAGAATAACGTCATAAAGAAGTTTCACTTCTTACGAGTGTACGCTAGTACACGCACACATTTTTATTATTTACTGGCTCCCCCGGCAAACTTTTTTCCACCCGTTCAGTTTGAATGGGAAAAATTAAAATGTCGTAGTTTTTTCTTTTTTGTTATCTTTTAAGCCTTCCCTGGACTTGAACACATAATTCAAAACCAAAAATAGGTAAATCGGTTCATCCTATCTCAAGATTTAGCGAGACTAACGAATAGCAATCGAGCGTTGTCTGCCGAATCTAATGTCAAAAAAAAATAGTGTCTTCACGCCCATATCCCCGAAGAGGTAGGCAGAGGCACAACCAACCGGTTTCCTGGTTAGCCCTGATGATGTTGTATAAACAAAACCGGTAGGCTATAGCATCATCAGGGCTAAAACTTAAACTAATAAGTAGTTTAAGTTTTAGCCCTGATGATGTTGTATACGCGAAACCGGTAGGCTATTAATTACAAAGTAATAAATTATAAGTGATAAGTAAAACAGTACAAGTGTTTCTTTCTTTAAAAATATGAATATTTGGAAGTTTTACCAAGTGCCGACGAAGGAAAATATCAAATATACTTTTCTATTCGTTTGTTTATTTCACGTAATTTAGCGTTATGTCCGTATCTATATTAGCTTTTTTATAGAAGCGACTAAGATAAGCCTAAAGGGCATCATTCAGAAGTGGTCCTATACAAAGTTGACTAAAATCCAACTTGTGAATTTTGAGTTTTTTTTTCATCATCATCAGCCGGAGGACGTCCACTGCTGGACATAGGCCTCCCCCAAAGAGCGCCACAAGTCACGGTTACCAGCCGTTTGTATCATGCGACTCCCCGCGGTTGCAGGTCGTCACTCGCTCGTCAAACTAATAAAACCCTTTTTTTCCCGCTTACAATTAATAAAAATGTTTTCATTTACTTTTCTCAATATTCTTTGCTTACCTCTATATTTCTTTTCTTTATTTAAACAATGTATTACAGACATAGCTGAAATAGAAAATATAATTATCGCCGCCACTGACCTGAAAATAAATATGAGTTGCTAAAACAAATATTTAATTCATTTAAAACTAAAGAGATTTATTTAAAGAGTGGGATTGAAAAAAAGTTTTAAAATACGAAGGGGCATGCTCCGCGGGTTCGGTCATGTGGAAAGAATGACAGATGAAAGATTGACAAAGCAGATATACAATGCGAATGTGGATGGATGTAGGTACCCGGGGAGACCAAGGCTGACATTTCACGATCAGATCAATCGGATATTATCCGAGGGTAGTGTCAAGAGTCTCCGAAACCGGCGTGTTTGTATGAAAAAGGTAATGAGTGTGAAGGAAGCAAGACAGGTTTGTCACGATCGTGAGGTCTGGCACTCGATACTCTCTGCCTACCCGGTAAGGGACTTGGCGTGAAGAAATGTATGTATGTATGTGTGTGTATTTAAAACTAAAAATACGCTTTTACATCTAGCTGACGTGATATATTATTACTACAAATGATTATATTAAATTATATTTAACAAGTACATTGAAAATAAGTAACAAGGAAAAGAAATTATTAACATGGATGTAATGGCGGCATGGCCTAAAAGTCTCAGTCGGTCTCAGAAAAGCACAAATAAATTTAAAAAAAGTACATGAGATTGACTTTGTGACAGCAGGGAGTCAGTGATTATAAAGCATAGAAATAGGAATTTAGAAATACTTAAGTACAAGTACGCGCAATATCTGAAAAATAAATATTTTTTAATGTTGTCACAACCTTCGGTTAAGCCTTGCACAATGTTATTCATAGGTCGTATAGACAGGTGACTGGATAGTGAATATGCCACTTTGTCTCATTATATTTA
>NJDD01006732.1:28522-40742 GCA_002245505.1 Calephelis nemesis | reverse complement strand
CCGTTACCATTGCCTGGTGGATCAATCTAAATCCAGCACCCTCCACTTCATCGTCAAAAGCAATGTCATGGCGTAAATTAATTCATTCGTTTTAAGTGCCCTATTCAAGTCTGAAAATAAAATACCCTACATTTCAGTAATTGCGTATGCCCCACGCGTCGTTACCGACCCAATAGAATATATTTTTTAGTTTAGTATTATTGGATTAACTTTTTTTAATAAATGATACTGTCGTTTCAAATACTGATTATTTAAGTTTCAGTTAAGAACAGCTTTATAACAAAAAAAATATTACATAAAAATATACTTACATTATTTTCAAACACTCTACGTAAATATTGCTCTCGAAAACAAGTCGTAATTTTAACTAGTTCAAATTACTACCTCCATTCACAGACAGAAGAACTAATAGTCGCAAATGGTAGAAAGTACCTTCTTTTAATATAAGATGGCTCTAAAACGAGTGTTGTAATAGTTATTTACGAAAATTATGACTTTACCTAAACCCTTCATTTTATGACAAAAACGACCCAATGGGCATATATGGGTTAATGCTTCGATAGTAGCGCAGTCTGTCGGATCCGATATGAAACATTCCAAAATCAACAACTACTTCTTATTAAAAAAAAAACATTTTCCACGAGACCAAATTGTGAATCTAAACCATTCTCGAATTCTCTTGAACACAGACAAAAAGTTTCATCAACATCGGTCCTGTCGTCTAGAAGGAGTTCAGTGATAAACACACGAACACAAGAATTACATGTATAAAGACTAGCTGACCCAGCAAACTTCGTATCGCTTGACATTAATGCTTCGATAGAAGCGCAGTCTGCGGGATTCAATGTGAAACATTCCAAAATCAACAACTACTTCTTATTAACAAACTATTTAAGAAAAAAAACATTTTCCAGGAGACCAAATTGTGAATTTAAGCCGTTCTCGAATTCCCTTGAACACACACAAAAAGTTTCATCAACATCGGTCCAGTCGTCTAGAAGGAGTTCAATGACAAACACACGAACAAAAGAATTACAATATATATAAAGATATATTTGTGTTTTACACTATTCCATTTGAATAAACGATTTGGCGTGTAAGATCAATTAATCATTACCTTGACATTCTTCCTCATTTGCTGAAAAATGAAAAATTGATCTCAATTTTAGAAAGATAAATTGTTATTAGTTTCAATACTTATGATAAATTGTTTTTGTTCCAGGGTGAAACATTACAAAAAGAAAAATGAAGTCTCCGAAATATAACGAAAGATTATAAACCAAAATGGATAACAGTCATGTTGGATTGGAAAAAGAAGCAATCAACCGTTTTGAACCATACACACTGGCAAAGCCTTCAATCAATGGCGGTATTCCATTGGACAAATGCCAAGATGCAGACTCGATGGCATCTAATAGCAGAAAAAGAAATCAAACTTCCCGACAGAAAGTTCTATGTTGTTTTTGTTTTAAAACTACCAAATACAGGAGAAAACAGTTTATTATTGGTTGTTTGACGAATAGTGTAATATTTTCCGTATTATTGGCTTACACATTTTTAGGTTCAGTCATATTTTTAGCCATTGAAGGTGGTGTAGAAGTACCAGCACGGCCAAGGTTATTGCCAGATAAACAAAAAATTGTACATAAAGATCACACAAATAAAAAAGAAACAGAGGATGAGTATGATTACGGAAACTTAACATTATCATCTAATTACTTTTGGGATGCAAGAAGTAAAGCAGTAGAAAATATATGGGAAATAACTGTATCTTTAAATATACTTTATCGAGAAAATTGGACTCGTTTAGCAGCGCAGGAGATATTAAAGTTTCAAAATGAACTAATGCACAGGGTAACTACAGAAATGGCTTCACAGTATGGAGTTAGTTACAAAGAGATGGCGCTAGGAGAATTTGGCAGTACTGAAATGAGCAATCACTATGAAGAGCATGAGTGGAATCTGGCACTAGCATTCTTCTACTCTTTAACTGTTTTAACAACAATAGGTAAGAGATTTTAATTAACTAAACTATACAGATAATAAGTTGGTATACTTGAGTGTTGGTCCGGGCCCCTTTGTAGAATAGAACATCTCCCTTCCTACCAGGCAACTGGTAAAAGGCGAGCACAGGCTTACCGTCATTAACACCGTGAAATTTTGACTAGGGGGTAGAGTTTCGCAGCGATTCGTCTGATTGGGTACCATCGTCTTACCTATTCCTTACACTATAAATTCAGTGCTTGTCGTTGACGTGTTCTTGTTCGGAGAGTAAGGTAGCCGGTAAACTTACTTTTGCTCAAGGCCTACCATGCCGGCCTCAGGTTGGCAACACATAATTACCATCTCTGATCTAGATCACCTAGATACACATCTAATTGTCATGAATTTCTTACCACCAGAAAATGCATCTGCTTGTCTGCTTTTCAATATCATATAAATACTTTTTTATGACGTTGTTAGTTTTATATTAAAAAGTAACCGCACATATAGCCAATACATTAATCTGTATACATATAATAAAATAGAATAGCAGTCTCAATATCTTTTAAGAAGGAAGATCATATTAATAATAATAGTTATAATAATTTAATAGTAATTTGTTTGTCAAATAAAAACAGATTAATACAATTTTAAACTGTTTTCGTAATTTTGTAGAACTCTGTCGCTACTGTTCACGCCTACATCGGAGAACTTTACAATACACATAGTAAATTAATGTAAATACAGAAGATTTGTTACATTTTTGCATTTGTATGGGCAGGCATGTGTGTGATCAAGTTTGTATGTGAGTGAGTGTGTGTATGTGTGTGAGTGTGTGCGCATGTATTTGTGTATATTATATGTTAGTGTAAGTATTTATAAGTACATAAAATAGTGTATATTCAGTTTAAAAAGTAGAAATTTATTCAGTCTCATCAATTATAATAATTATATCAATAATACATGTTTGTGTTTCATTGAGGAAATTTGATTACAATGTATGAAAAATACACCGCGGATGTAGAAAGGAGAGTGTGTGCAGGGAATAGTGTGAATGGAGCGATGGGTAAGCTAATTCAAAGCGAATTTTCTCAAGGAGGTAGAGAAGTAGAAGCGAGGAGGTTTGAGTTAAAGTGCTAGACTCGCTTCGAATAACTTAATGCTTATCCCAACGTTATTCTACGGAAGTGAGAGTTGGGTATGTCAGAAAAAGTATGACAGTGGGATAAATGCAGTAGAAGATAGAGCGCTACAGAAAATCTATGTATGTTACGCTCGCTATCCGCATTTACAACAGTGAGATCCAAGAAAGAGAGGGATTGAAAGAAAGTGTTGGTGTCTAATTAAAAGGCATGATCCGCTAGTTCGGACATGTAGCGAGAATGACAGATGAAGGAGCGACAAAACAGATATACAATTCGAATGTGGATGGATGTAGATACTCGGGGAGACCAAGGTTGACATTCCACGATCAAATCGCTTGGGTGTTATCTGAAGGTGGTGTTAAGAGTCCGAAACTGGCGTGTTTGTATGCAAAGGGTAATGAATGTGGAAGAAGCCAGGCAGGCCTGCCAGTATCCTGAGGTTTGGCACTTGATACTCTCTGCCAACATTGTTAAGGACATAGTGTGAATATATTTATGTATGGGGAAAAAACATAAAATTCAGCAACGTCGATGACAAAAACGTGAATTCAAAAATACTTTTAGGTATAATAAACAAAATAGTTCCCCGATTTGCAAACTAGGCAATAATAATAATAAGCCGTGTTTGTATACTATACTTATTAATATCCTGACATATAAGGTCTAATTGATAACGGGCGAATAAACCACAATAACGACGTTATAAATAGGTACAGACTAATTATTTCAGATCATACTAACAAATTCGAATTTCCAAACGCTATTCGGTTATGTCTATCCCACTTGAATGAATATTTGAATGAAACTTTCAACTAGGCTTTGCGCGGCTAATATTATCTTACTTAATAGTAATTACGTTCACAAATAATATTCAATATTGTTAGAATGCTTAGTGAATATTAGATACGAGTACGAGGGCCAAACTGAAAGTTTTTAGAACTGGCAACTTAAAAGCATTATATTAAAAAAATAAGTTTAAATTTTGAAAATAGAACTCTTTACCAATAATATTGAGTATACATTTCATTCATTTGTCATTTGTTTTACGATTTGGCGGCAAATTGAAAATTGTCTGTGCACGTCAGAATGAATTTAAGCCGAGAAAATTTTCGTGCAATGATTTTTTATGACTTTCGATGTCATATAAGTCAACAAGAAAGTTATGATAGACTTCGATTGGCTTTTCACGATGAAGTCCCATCTCGTGTAACAGTTTACAACTGAACTCAAACGTGGTCGAACTAATCTCACCGATGATTTGCATGAGGGACGACCTTCTACAGCGACGACTGAAGACAATATCAGTGTTGTGCGGCGTATGATAGAGACTGACAAAAGAGTGACCTATCAGCAGATTCGGACAAGTCTAGGCATAGGTATGAGTCAAGTGCACAAAATCCTCCATGAACATTTAGCGGTCAGGAAGCTTTGTGCCCGCTGGATACCGCATAATTTGACCGAGGCTCAAAAACTCCGCCGTGTTGATTGGTGCCGAGAAATGATCCAAAAATTTAACGGAGGTGACTCAAATTCGACATACTAACGGGTGACGAAAGCTGGATTTACTGTTATGATCCGGAAACCAAAAGACAGTCTGCTCAGTGGGTGTTTCCTTCCGAAGAGTTGCCAACTAAAGTGAAGAGAGGTCGAAGTGTTGGAAAAAAGATGGTGGCCTCGTTCTTCGGAAAGACAGGTCATTATGCGACAGTTGTCTTAGAGGATCAGAAAACGGTTAATGCAGAGTGGTACACTAACAACTGTTTGCCACTTGTCTTGGAAAAAGTTCGAGAGAAACGACCTCGCAGCAGAATCCTCCTTCATCATGACAATGGCTCGTCGCACACAGTCAGGCAAACGATCGACTATTTGGCGACCTCAGACGTGGAATTACTGGGTCACCCGCCGTATAGCCCCGACCTCGCACCCTGCGATTTTTATTTATTCCCGAAAATAAAAGAAAAACTTCGAGGAAAACATTTTATGGACGCCGAAGAAGCAGTGGCTGCGTTTCAAAACGCCGTCGAAGAGACCCCTAAGGCCGAGTGGGCAAGGTGCTTTTCTCAATGGTTCCATCGAATGCAGCGATGTATTGATGTAAATGGACGCTATTTTGAAAAGCTATAATAAAACTAATAACTTGCTAGAATGCTTAGTTTTTGATTTTCTAAGAACTTTCAGTTTGACCCTCGTAATAAAACCAGATGATGTAAATTGGTATTCCTAAATTTACTTCTAGTTGGGTTAAATTTAAAGTAATGCAGTTTAATCTTCCAAATAGAAAATGAATGAATTGGGTCACCAAAATCACATAAGTATTATCTGCTCGATAAATTTAGTAAATATTATCTAACCCGAACGTAAGCATTGCTACTACATTATGTTAAATGTTAAGTATCGGCAGTCATACTTAGAAATGCTAAAGTACCGGAAAAAAGTGAAAAACCAGACTTACATTACTTAGTTGGCTGTGTTCAGAAATCAAGTCCAAAGCTCACTGGAGTAATCTAAAATTAACAAGGCAGTTCTTGCTAAGATAAACACAAATAATCTTAAAATTAAAAAAAAAATCAATGAACCCCAAAAAACCTATATATTATAACGTCGGTAAGAATTATCTCGATTACATCGCCTTTCAAAAAAAATATACGCATCAAAATCGTTCAAACCATTCAAAACATTGCCACTGACATTCGCACATACGTTTTCCGCCAAAGGTTAACTTTTCTTTCAAAATAATACTGTTCGGGATTGGATGTGTGCCCGGTTGGCGATGGACTTGCCACCTATCAGTTCGAGGGACTTAGTGTCTTCAGCTAGCCGTTGGTGCCCTGGCTGTGCCTTTGCCTACCTCTTCGGGGATATGGGCGTAAAAATACTTTTTTTTTTTAGTTTTTTTAAAATGATTTAAAACTGTAGCTGTTTCGTTGAAAATGCAATGAGTTATTGCATTACTATGCGGTGACCCATAAACCAATTAATATGAATCAGTACTGACATAATGACAAAATCAAGTTCACGGCAAAATAATAAGTTTGTTGTATTTGGTGAATGATATGTTACGTTTTAAATTGCAATTGTGAGTGTTTTTATTGGTACTAACCGACCCGTGAACTTTGTGTCGCTTGAATTAAGAATTAGATGTGTAACATCTTTTACCTAACTAAGATTGTCAAGTAAAGATATCAAAATTTATAGTTGTAAAGTTTCCATGTGAATAGAAACTTTGTAAAGATCGATTTAATAAAAAAAATATATTATTAGTGATTTCTTTAAATGCAGCTATTAGCAGTTCGTATAGATTTAAGCAATGTTTTGCCTATTTCCCCGTGTTGGTCCAGACTCCTAAGCAGAATAGACCAATAGCCTTCCCGCCGAGCAGCTCGTAAAAGGCGAGCATAGTCTTACCGTCACTAACACCGTGACATCTGCCTAGGTAGTAGTTTCGCAGCGACTCAACCGGATTAGTACCACCACCTTACCTATACGTGCCGCCACAACGTCATCACGTGTTATGATTCAGAGGCTAAGGTAGTCAGTAAACTTACTTTGCTCGAGGCCTAACATCCCTGCCTCAGGTTAGCAACGCACCATTACCACCTTAGATGTCTCTAGGCGGCGCGGCGTAAACTTCTTACCATCAGGAAATCCGTTTGCTTGTTTACCTTCCAATGCCATAAAAAATAGGTAACACAACAAAAAGAGAATTAACGAAATTGGTCCATCCATTCGGGCGATATGGGGATTATTTTTTATGTATAGGTATAGACGGGTCAGCGGTAATCGAATATTTACTGCATTCTTACCGCGAACATACTACAGAGTTACAGCAAAGTTTAGTTAAGTCAGTTTAAAGCCCGGTGAAGTTGTAAAAACCGCGAGGTTGGCAACACATTAGTCATTCAAAAAAAAAAGTTTAAATAAGTAATAATGTAAACGTGTAGATATATTTCTTTATATACATAGTCAATCGCCTCTGTGGTCGAGTGGTCCGGGTGTTGGACTTGACTGCATGAGGTCTCGGGTTCGAATCCTGGGTCGGCCAACAAAAAGAAGATTGGATTTTTCCAATTTTCTGATAAAAAAAAATGTTGGTCGGGATTGGAAATGTGTCCGGTTGGCGATAGGCTTGCCACCTATCACATTATGGGACTTAGTATCTTCGGCTAGCCGTGGGTGCCCTGGATGTACTTGTGGGTGCTCTTCGGGGATAAGGGCGTGAAGATACTTTTTTTTATAGTCAATAGATGTTTAAGATACAACTTTCCTTATCGATTTTAGTATACCTATTATGTAAGGTCACGTTAGACTTAGGCTGCGTTTCCACCAGAGATGTGCGAGGATGCGTAGCGAGGGATGTATTTGTAAAGAACCAATAGAATCGCTTAATTTACCTCGGTAACGATTCTATTGGTTCTTTAAAAATACATTCCTCGCTACGTATCCTCGCACATCTCTGGTGGAAACGCAGCCTTATACACAACAAAGATAATTCGAGTATAACACGAGTCATCATAATATTATACTCGAATTACCGAATAATTAATTTCCCCGTGTTTGTCCGATCTCCTTTGCAGAATAGACCATCTGCCTTCCTGCCAGGCAGCCCCTAAAAGTCGAGCATAGGCTTACGGTCACTAACACCGTGACATTCTACTAGGTGGTAGAGTTTCGCAGCGACTCACCCGGACTGGTACCGCCACCTTACCTATTCCTGCCGCCATAACGTTATGACGTGTTCCGGTTTGGAGGGTAAGGTAGCCAGGAAACTTACTTTTGCTCGAGGTCTAACATCCCAGCCTCAGGTTGGCAACACACCATTACCACCTTTGGTGTCTCTAGGCGGCGTGAATTTCTTACCATCAGGAAATCCGTCTGCTTGTTTGCCTTAAATTACCATTTAAAAAAAACGACGTTTAAAAGAATGCTGCACTAAAGTCACTTGGGCTGTTTATTTTTACAAAAAGTTTGATTTTTTGATAAACTGATTTGTTATACTGTTAACACGCCTGATTTGTTTATACATACACACATATCATCACGCCAAGTCCCTTACGTGGTAGGCAGAAAGTATCGATGGCCAGACTTTACGAACCTTACAAACATGTCTGGCTTCCTTCACATTCATTGCCCTTTTCATACAAACACACCGGTTTCGGAGACTCTTGACACCACCCTCGGATAAAACGGGTAATTTGTTTATACGGTAACATTCTGGCTTTTAATTTAAAAAAGTTATTTGTAGATGTTTATTTCGTTATGCAAAATATTTGAAATCTTTATTTGGAGACTTACGTCACTAAAGGAATTAAGTTAGCTCTGTGGGACTTATCTTATTATTTTATCTAAAGAGACCGTGGGAGGCATTGTTTCTCTAGGCTTAATAATCATTTTCTCTTATTTCATAAATATTTAGGCAACAAAAGATATTGAAAGCTATTATACTATAAATATAATTGTGTAATTCAATAAGTTTGGCCTTTTTGAAAGGCGTTGTTAAGATATTAATTTTTATTTGTAATGACTCTGATCAGAAGTGAGATTTGAAGCCAAAGCATGTTACAGAATAATGTTATATAGCATACATATGTTTGCTGTTGCTGTTATCCTTATACATCTCCGTTTATACACCTTTAAACATCCGCTTATACATCTGTTTGCTCTTTAAGAGTGCTTTGGACATCTTCCTCTCCATCTTCATATCAGCCCCGTGACACTATAATAAAATATAAATTCCAAATATCAGTGTAGTCCGTTTGACGTTCGTATGTAAATTACACGAATTTTACCTGACTAAAAAACAAAATAATGAAAAAGTCAAGTTAATTGAATGCTTGTCAAAAAGTCATTTATGTGCAGAATCTAACAACTTAGATGTATCTGCTGTATTATACATTTTATTAATTTTATTTGACCGCCTTGTTGGTCATGTAGCTGGCGAACACGCCTAACTACACCGACCAAACGCGAGGCTCGGGTTCGATTCCCGACGAGGGCAACCATTTGTGTGATAAACTTTTAGACGCTTGCATTTCCGGGTCTGGGTACTTATTAAATTTATTTTTATATCTACTTAAGTATATCTATGTATTAGTATTATATTATTAGTATCATTGACTAACACACCATAGCACAAGCATATAATTTGCCTATTTTTTGGTTATATTAAATTTGTGTTACTCAACCAGAGATATTTGTTTATTTAATTTCGTAATCAGAAACGTAACTCGGATAAATTTAAAACCTTATTTCCTAATATTGGATTATTTTGTTCACAGGATACGGAAATATCGCTCCAAAAACAATGCTCGGCAAAGGCGTTACCATTATTTACGCTTTGATTGGAATCCCATTGACCCTCCTGTATTTGACAAGTGTAGGATCATTACTCTCAAAAATGGCTCGAAGTGTCTTTAGCCGAGCCCTTTGTTGCTGTCTTTGTTCAAATTGTGGCTATTGTTGTTATGATGAACGCCGAATGGCGGAAAAGGAAAGACGAATGAAATTAAGAAGACAACAAGAAGAAATGCAAAATAGTCAAAATACAAGCAAGACACCCACGGAAGAGTGTTACGTATTGAAGACAGACAGTCAAAAAGACTCATCAGTATCTGAGAGACCTACAACCAGCACCACTAAAGACGATGTCATTAGCTGGCCTGACACAGACTCAAAACTATCAATGCATGGTTTGAGTATTCTTGCCCCAGTGTTGCTGTGTTTAACTGCCATTTTTATTTATATTACAGTAGGAGCCATTGTTCTTTATAAATTAGATAATATGGCAATCATAGACGGTTTCTATTTTTGTTTCATGGCTTTAAGTACTATTGGTTTTGGTAGCATAATTCCTGGAATGAGTTATACAACTGTCAATGGAGTCAGGTATTATACCATCAATCCTGTAGTTTTATGGTTTTGTTCAGTGTATACATTAACAGGATTAGCATTAACCGCAATGTGTTTTGGTGTAATTCATGATGAAATCATATATAGGATACAACATCAACAAAAACAATGGTCTCTTAAAAGTAATACTGTAAATGATGAGGTCAATTTAAATGATGCGTTTTATATGAGCTCCTGACAAATGTATAATAAAAATAAATCAGAAAATTTATACAGTATAATGGAAGACAGTTCTACAATAGAACGTCATAACGTCGAAGTAGATAATAGGGAAATTGTCCTTGGTGTTGATGAAATTTCTTTAGCCATGGATAATAATTTAGAACTTCCACCTCCCCCTGCAGAGGATGAAATTGTTGCAATAGTAACCAAAAAAGAGCCAAAAAGTGCGTATGGAAATATGGTTGCTTACAATGTTCTTCCTGAAATGCTCGAACATGTCAATACTTAAATTTTCAAATAAATAATTTGATATGTTTTTTAATAATCTTATTTTTCTGGCTGTGATTTCTATTATCTTGTATTATGTGTATTTGAACTCATATCTTTTAACTTAAACTTTATGTTTATGTACATACAATATTGTAAATATAATGATAAGAGATAGATGTGTAACATCTTTTACCTAATTAAGATTGTCAAGTAAAAATATCAAAATTTATAGTTGTAAACTTTCCATGTGAATAGAAACTTTGTAAAGATCGATTTAATAAAAAACAAAAGATTGTAAGTGATTTCTTTTTCTCTAACCTAGGTTAAGATTAAGGTAAAATTATTATTTTTAGGTAATAACTAAAGGTGACACGTCTGATAACAAGAAACAATCGTCAATAAGACACATATATTCTTGTTTTGGTCCGGGTTCCTTTGCAGAATAGACCATCTGACTATCTGCCAGGCAGCTCGTAAAAGCCGAGCAAAGGCTTACCGTCACTAGCACCGTGACATCTGACTAGGTGGTAGAGTTTCGCAGCGACTCACCCGGATTGGTACCACCGCCTTACCTATTCCTGCCGCCATAACGTCATGACGTGTTCCGGTTCGGAGGGTAAGGTACCCGGAAAACTTACTTTTGCTCAAGGCCTAACATCCCGGCCTCAGGTTGGCAGCGCACCGTTACCACCTTTGGTGTCTCTAGTCGGCGGAAATTTCTTACCATCAGGAAATCCGTTTGCTTATTTGCCTGACAATATCATAAAAAATATATAATATATATATATGTATTACGCTTTTCTATCGGTCCAGCTACCAGCTACCCTGCCTAAGACGGAACACAGTAAGGGCAGATATAAGTAAGATGGAGGTATTAAACAAGAAAAGATCACCAGATCACTACCATTGTTATATCCCGATTGATTTAACTCCCTAATCAATTGGATAAGTGTAATGTGATATTGTAACCCATACAGAACTGGACGGTTGTTATGCACAGATCAAAGAAACCAAAGGTATTTTGTAACAAATGACGGAATGCTTTTTTGTTTGCTTGATTTAAACACAGAGAAGTAATGCAGATAACTTATCACAACGGCTATTTGGTGGTTTGTCAGTAGTTTCTACAGTCATGTGCTAACTTAGGAAATATTAATCTGAGCTTAATACTTAAAAAGAGACATGAATTTAGAAATAGGAAAACATTTCAAAGCAATGTAATTAAAACATCTAAGTGTGGCATAAATAACCTCACTGCATACTTTTTTAGTTTGGTGAATAAATCAATGTTGGATACAAAATAATCAAACTTCAAATTGATATGGTTGTGTTATTGGTGCTAGTCACACTTCAACAATGATAATAATCTAAAAAAAAAGTATCTTCACGCCCATACCCCCGAAGAGGCAGGCAGAGGCACAACCAGGGCACCCACGACTAGCCGAAGATACTAAGTCCCATAATGTGATAGGTGGCAAGCCTATCGCCAACCGGGCACGTTTCCAATCCCGACCAACATTTTTTTCTATTAAAAAATTGAAATTTTCTTTTTGTTGGCCGACCCGGGATTCGAACCCGAGACTTCATGCAGTCAAGTCCAACACCCGGACCGCTCGACCACAGAAGCGACTTAATAAATAATCTAAAAGACTAATAAATATCCACACCAACCGAAATACCCACAAAGATGTCAATGCTTAACTTTCTCAGAAATCGAACCCAATCCCGTAAACTTTCTATGAATTTTGAGGCGG
>NJDD01006732.1:0-24329 GCA_002245505.1 Calephelis nemesis | reverse complement strand
AAACACCTTGTACACAAAAGTTGTGTTATTCGTTGATCTTTCTAATTATCAATGCTATTATTAATTCAATCCCATTTATATTAGTTTAGTACTTGAGTATTATATAAGTTTAGTACTTGACCCGATCGCAATTCAATAACTTTGATACTCTAACTAATCCAAGGTAAGTACTATAAATTAAAAAGTTTGTATGGTCTTCAGATTCCACTTTAAGATAGTTGACCTGATTAAATTTGATAAAATGAATAAAACGGGAGATGGATAAAATGTTACATTTGATTTCTATAATCTCAACATTTCTCCGTGGAAGAGCTCAATTACTTGAATACGCCAAAAAACTACTAGTTCTACAGTATGCTATATTCACGCCAAAACAACGACTGATTCTACAGTTAGGAAGTATCCTTGAAGGCATAGACAAAGCTACTACCAGGGCACTCACGTTTAGGCGGATGTACTTAGTCTTACAATGTGATAAATAAAAAACCTATTGCCAACCGAGCACATATACAACCCTAGAAACAAAATAGCATGGCAGTAATAAATACACTTATACAAGTAACATAAAAACAAGGAAAGTAGATAACGTCATGATTATGAAAAATTAACAGACCAGAAATAACGAAAGCGCTGGAAAATCTTTTAATCCATTGTTTGTACCAATCTCATCAAGCCTTTAGAAGATAACAGGAATAAACTCTTCATACAATGTTGTGATAAACATAGCCCTTAAAATTAAAAGCGGCTTTAAATATTAATGTACCAAATTTAAATTAAAGCCGAAAAAGCTTTAGATGTATCTTTCACATATTCACCGGAAGGGTTATGTATGATTTTAATAGAAGAATGATGGCAAGATCGTTATTTCATTATATTTAAATAATTGCTAATTCGTTATATTAATTTACAGTTTTACCAAATGTAATCACTCATTACGAAAATTGTCACTATCTATGTAACATTTGTCATACTTCAATGTAATTTACAAAGAGAGCGATTTAGAATCCTGTTAATTAGGAAATTTTTACTTAATTCTCGATTAATTTGACATTAAAACAATCGTTTAACACACATCTAACTGTACAGCACATATACAGCAAATAAACGAATGTTAATGGAAAAGCAACACAAACTTTGTCTAAGCCCACAGTAAACAAATTATATGCTTGTGTTGTGAGTGGCAATGATTCTAATTCGTAAGAAGATTAAATTAAATAAATTCCCAGACCGGGAAGTGTAAACATTCAAATGTATCACATACAAATGCGTGCCCATGGGGAATCGAACCCGAGCCTCGCGGTTTTTCGGTAAAGTTGGTCGTGTGCGCTAGCCCCTCGACCAACGAAGTGAGCAAAATAATTCATTCATCCATATTAAATGTTGTTATATCCAATGCTATAAATTGTATCCCGTAAGTTTTATCTCCTAGCCAGACTTGATTTGCGTAACAACCAAACATACAAAAATACTGGTTCTCTGGTCTAGCGGTTCAGTTGTTAGACTTGACTTCATGAGGTCCCGGGCTCGAACCCCGAGTCGCGCCAAAAAAAAATGAAATTGGGTTTTTCCAATTTTCTAATAAAAAAAGTTGGGATTGGATATATGCCATTTGGCGATAGGCCTGCCACCTATCACATTGTTTAACTCAGTGTCTTCGGCTAGTCGTGGGTGCCCTGGCTGTACCTCTGCCTACCTCTTCGGGGATATGGGCGTGAAGTTACTCACATACTCACATACTTTACTTATAATAATAATTAAAATAAATTTAATAATGTCCAGATACAGAAAAAGTTAATTAATTTTGTCACAGAAATGCAGTAAGTAGGTGGGTATGTGTGTGACAAACTAGATTCGATAGATCCGATTCTGTTAAGAACCAACATGCCTATTGGTAATATTAGACAATATGATCGATGGTAATTGATCTTTTCATAGCATCGTCTTAAGAATACGTGCATTTAACGTTAGTTTTCCCTGTGGTGGTCCGATCTCCCTTGCAGAGTACACCAGGCAGCTAGTAAAAGGCGAGCATAGGCTTACCATCACTAACACCGTGACATCTGACTAGGTGGTAGAGTTTAGCAGCGACTCGCCCGTACTAGTACCACCGCCTTACCTATTCCTGACGCAATACCGTCAGTGCTTGCCGTTGATGTGTTCCGGTTCGAATGAAAAGGTAGCAAGTAAACTTTCTTTTGCTCGAGGTCTTACATCCCGGCATCAGGTTGGCAAGTCACTCATCATCATTCATTACTATCTTTGGTGTCTCTAGGCGGAGTGAATTTTTTATCTCCGGGAAATCCGTACCTGCTTGTTTGTTTTCCAATATCGTAACAAAAAATATGATAATGAATAATTATATTATGTCAAGCTCGCTGTCTTTAAACAGTAAGTTAAAATAAAGAGAGATTGGATTTAAAAGAAAGGGTTGGTGTTAAAAATCAGAAAGGTTTGCTTCATTAGTTCGCTCATGTGTAAACTTTAACAGAGGAACGAATAACAAACCAAATATACGTTATGAAAAAAAAGTATCTTCACGACCATATCCCCGAAGAGATAGGCAGAGGCACAACCAGGGCACCCACGACAAGTCGAAGTCACTAAGTCCCACAATGTGACACGTGGCAAGCCTATCGCCCACCGGGCATATTGCAATCACGAGAATTTTTTTTCATTACAAAAACGGAAAAACTAAATTTTGTTTTTGTTGTTCTACCTGAGATTCAAAACCGGACCTCATCCAGTCAAGTCAAGCAAGCACAGAGGCGATTAATATACAATATGGAGGCAGATGTGTCAGGCAAATAAGGTCCTGTATAGGACGACTATTATTATATTCTTATACTCTAGGATATATTATTATACTCTTAGCTACACCAATCAATCGCTTTAGATCAGTTCTTTTGGTTGGGATTGATTTAATAAGAAACAACCATATTAAAACTCGGGTAGTCAAGTTATACATTAAATAACTACCTATACTATGCTTAAAATACAACTATACTTCAGCTATTAATATGAAATTCAGTAAGTTTAGCGGTTCAAATGTGAAAGAGCAATGGATTGCTTTATTTTCGCATTTATACGTAGGTCACACTATAAGTTTAGCGTAACTTACAAAAACAACATGTTATGACCAAAATGTTATGTTTATTGCTTTTCGAAATAATTTCCTTTACATTTTAAACATTTTTTTCATGCGATCGAACCATTTTTTTCAAAACAGGAGGACTACAGATCTGAAGGCATGTTTTCTACGTGCTGATTGAACGTTATCACTGCATCTTCAAAGTTGGTAAAAGTAAAACCTCTTATCAAATCTTTGATTTTGGGGAAAATACAGAAACCACAGGGTTCTACGTCGGGGCTAGGGACGAGATGCACTTTTTCGGAAGCTAAAAATGACTTTGTTTTGCTGGCCGTGTGTGAAGTATCGTTAAATCCTGTTGTAGAAAAATGCGGCTTTTGGATTGTCTTTCGCGAACTTTTTCTAACACCCTGGGTCAACAAGTGGTAGAATACCACTCGGCATTAACACTCTTTTGATCTTCATTTTTTTACCAACGTTCCTGGCCTGTCTCACTTTTGTTGGCCTGTTCTCATTTTCAAACACCAATTCACAAAATTGCTGTTTTTTTTTCGAGTTCAAAACAATAAATCCACGTTTCATCTCCTGTGATAATGTCATAAACAGCATTAGAATGTCCGTGGTCGTACTTCAGTAACATCTGTGAGCACCATTCCACGCGAGTAAGCTTCTGCGCTGACAACAAAGTTTCTGAACTTTCAATTCTTCGAGTAATTTTTTATTTTTTATTTTATTTTATTTTTTTTATGATATTGGAAGGCAAACAAGCACACGTATTCCCTGATGGCGAGAAATTTCCGCTACCTAGAGACACCAAAGGTGGTAACGGTGCGTTGCCAACCTGAGGCCGGGATGTTAGACCTTGAGCAAAAGTAAGTATACCGGCTACCTTACCCTCCGAACCGGAACACGTCACGATGTTATGGTGGCAGGAATAATTAAGGCGGTGGTATGAATCCGGCTGAGTCGCTGCGAAACTCTACCACCTAGTCAGATGTCACGGTGTTAGTGACAGTAAGCCTTTGCTCGCCTTTTACGAGCTGCCTGGCAGGAAGGCAGATGGTTTATTCTTCAAAGAAGCCTGGACCAACACGGGGCTTTTTGAATTTGGCTCATACTAATCCCCAATAGTCCTCAAATTGTCTCATAGACAATCCGGGGGTTTCTTCAATTAACCGCATTAATTTCGTTGATGGCAGGCCCTTTGCGAAATTCGTAGGTAATGTAAAGACACTCGACCTCTCTCAAATTAAGCAAACTATCGCTTCACGGTGCTCCTTTTCTTCCAAAAGTATTTTGAAGACGAGCGACACAGTCTTGCGGAGAAGGAGAAGTTTTAAAATCATAAAAGATCATCGCTTTAAAATCTTTTCGACCTAATTCCATTTTTTGCATACGTATAACTTTGACGTGTGACAAAAACTATGTAATTATTTCCCGTCAATTGCTTTTTTATTACTAATAAGGTTGCAACGTTTTAAAATATAATATTCGAAATACAAAATTTACTTCCAATTAACTATAAGTGCAAAACTTTTAGTGTGCCCCATGTAATGTTCATAAAACACATTAGGTTATAAAACATATAGCTTGAAAAGCTGTAAAAGCTGCAAAATATCTGTTAAAAATTAATGAAAATCGGGCTTTTAATACATGTTCCTGTTCAAAAAGAACATAAAGAAGTGGCCAATCATAAACCCGATTATTACTTTAGAGATTGTGGGCAGGAACAATAACTGCTTATATCTATAATGAATTATGGGAGCGAATGAGCCGAGCGTAATTTCCCCGGAGATTCTTATTCAAGTATGTATTGTAGTCTTACAAATGGATACGATAATTCTTATGATTCAAGCTGTTTCGCGTAACAATTGTCTATTGAAATAGACATAGCTCAACTCTTTTTAACCAACTTCTACAAAAAAAACTGCAAAACAGATTCCAACTGTTTGATCTCATCAATGTAATCCCAACAATTTACACACTAATATGAATTGCTCAAAAACCCTTAGTCCATTGAATCGGAAATGAATATGGGACTACCTTGGAATCATGACCTATCTTCCTGAAAAATAACTAAAATCGGTTGGCTGTTAGCCCAGTTATCGCGTTACAATTAAAAAAACGACAGATTGCACTCCGGGAGTACCGGCAGAAGTGAAAACTTGGTTATTAACGTTGTGCATTTTTGATATTTTGGAATGGTTAGAGAATAATTTTGCACGAATTGCTTTAATTATCAGTATGAAAGTACTATCATTTATGTGGTAAAATACAATATTCATTTATTGCGTAATCGTACACAAACATGACAATACGAATTTACGAATTCTTGTCTTACGAATCAGGTCAGGTATCCTAACGCAAGTTTACAAGTTTTTTATCCATTCAAAAAAGTGCACACCGCCGCTAAAGATGTTTTTACTTTAAAAAGTATCTTCACTCCTATATCCTCGAAGAGGTAGGCAGAGGCACAAAGAGCACCCAAGACTAGCCGTAAACACTAAGTCCTACAATGTGATAGGTGGCGAACCTATCGCCAACCACGCACACATCCAATCCCGTTACGCATGTTTTTTTTTAGAAAATTGGTCAACCTAAGTTTCATCTTTTCATTGCTCGACCCGGGAGTAGAACTAGAGACCTAGTGCAGCTAATTCCAACACCAGAACCGCTGTACCATAGAAGTGACAAGGGTTTTTTTTTATTTCACTTGCATGTTATCGTGAGGTACTGAACTTTTTGAAGTGAAACTTCTTTATCGGGGTTGGAAAAAATTTAGTGTAACATTTTTTCGTTACGCGTCACATTTTTCCGTTACGCGCCATCTTTTTTATTATCCCTACCACGCGTGATTCGAAATATACTTTCTCCAGCGGAGTAGGGATTGGCAAAAAACATTATTTAACCAATTTCTGTAAAGTTGCATATAGTAAATTATTTTTCGAAAAATAATGTCATAAAGAAGTTTCACTTCTTCACTTCTTACGAGTGTCCGCTAGTACACACACACATTTTTTATTATTTACGAAATAACACAGCGAACAAGCACACGTCTGTTATCAATAATAGCTGCGGCTAAGTGTTAGATGATAAATCTACGCACAGTTTCCAAAACGCCTATCAATCAAATCGCCAATTAATCTAAGACTAATCGCTTCATAGAGCGTGACTTCGGTTAAGACTTGTAAATAGTGCCCTTACATCTATGGCTCTCACAATAAAAGGCTCAGAAAATGAAGACTTAGAACTCATGTTAAACACCTGTCCGATTTAGCTCGGTTTAGAAGTCTAATCTGAACTCTTTTTAATAATAATAATAATAATAAATCATCTTTATTTCACATAAATCTACAAGAGGCACTTGTGACGGGTCTATATAATAATAAATCTACCACCGGATCGGAACGCGGCCGTACACTGAGAAGATCCGGCAAGAAACTCAGCGGGCTTGTCTTTTTTTTTTCTTACTTTAAAATATATTTACAATAATTTATGTAATGATACAATATATTTTATAAGAGATTGGCATGAGGAGCAACTAATCCCAAGCAGTCTTATCTGTTAAATATTCAGCAATGTTGTACTAACCTTTTTGATTTAATTTACATTTAACAGATTTCTTAAATTTATTAATTGGAAGTTCTTTCATATAAGTGGGAAGTTTATTGTAGAACTGTATACATAGGCCCATGAAAGAATTGCTTACTCTGTGGAGACGAGACACATGCACAGCAAGATTATTTTTATTCCTAGTATTGACGCAGTGTATATCACAATTTCTTTTAAATGAACTTGAATTTCTGTGAACATACATTAATTTTTCAAAGATGTACTGGGATGCTACAGTTAGAATTTTGATTTCTTTGAATTTTTCTCTCATTAAAACTCTTGGGCCTAGGTTATAAATTGCCCTTATGGCTCTAAACAACTTTAGCTTTAAAATTAGATGAAGTGAATAGTTAAGATGATGTTTAATGTTTTTTTTTTGTAACAATTCTATGATTTTAATTATTGTATAGTATTGTATCTTGAAGGTAACATTGACACTTATCTAGTACCCTTGTACTATGTATAAGTCTATGTTCCTTGTGACTTTGTAATCGAAACAACATTTTTAAATATTAAAGAGTTTTTTAATTTCACTTTTAAATATAAAGGTCAATAATAATAACTGACATGAAGTAATAAACTGTAGATTACAATTGAATGGCGTTTCGGAAACTAGCCGCCAAAGAACGTTCGCGTTAAGAACAGCGAAGAATAATCAATTTATTAACTGGCAGATAACGATCCGTCAGTGAACCAATCAAATCACTTAAATTTAGAAATCCAACTTTACAGTCGTTTATTAAACTTATTGAATTGATTGTGAACTTGAGTTTTTAATTATAAATGAGTTGATGATGATGGCAAGAGAATAACAATTAATCGCTGCATTCTTACGTGTATGTACAATAACATAGAAGTGAATGCTAATCTACCTTTCAGGCAAGAACACGACAATGCTAAGCACTGTATGATAATTTAAGTGCGGCACTCCATCGCAACTGGTCTTCAGGTCATCCGTTTAACTTAAGCTCGCTTCGAGCGATGGAGGTACTACAGTCAGGTTCACAAATACATTGTACCAATTTTTTATTACATTGCTCTTGTTATTAGTTAAGTACTAAGTATTAATTAAGTACTTACCTTAAAAGCAAACAAGCAGACGGATTACCTGATGATAAAAAATTCGCGCCGCCTAGAGACACCAAAGGTGGTAATGGTGCGTTGCCAACCTGAGGCCGTGATGTTAGGCCTCGAGCAAAAGTAAGTTTACCGGCTACCTTACCCTCCAAACCGGAACAGGGTAACAACAAGCATTGGACGTTATGGCGACAGGAATAGATAAGGCGGTGGTATCAATCCGGGCGAGTCGCTGCGAAACTATACCACTTAGTAGGATGTCAAGGTGTTAATGACGGTAAGTCTAAGCTCGCCTTTTACGAGCTGCCTGACACAGGAAGGCAGATGGTCTATTCTGCAAAGGAGCCCGGACCAACACGGGAAAACACATTAACAATTTACTCATACGTCGCTATATTGTTTTGGTCACGTGTTCTGACATTGTTTAAAATCTAGTACATCCTAAATCTATCATGCAAACTATAATAAAGTGAGAAAGATGAAAGATTTTCAAGGGAATTTCCTTAAACTGTCAAACGCTTCTTATTATTATAAGTTAACTGTAAAGTGTTAGATTTCCCAGCAGATCAATTTATATCGACTTACGAAAGCATCAAGTAACGACCTGGCATCTAACACCTAACACGCTTCTAAGGGAATTCGAGCTGATAGAAAACTGTATTTTAAAATAGAAATAAGCGTTGGGAACGCCATTTCATGTTTTTTAAAACGTTTGAAATATTAATTTTACCGCCTTGCTAGCCAAGGGTACGCCTCAATCCACCGATTAACCATCTAGGATTCGATTCTCGGTGGACTCAGGCATTTCTGTGATGAACGGCGATGTTTAATTTTCTGTATTTATGTTTATCCTGGTATCGATTTAAGTATGTTTTAGTATACTTAACTAATACAGAGAGAATTAGCCGACTTTCGGGTTAGAACATTTTTGTGAAATTTGTGCAGAAATATTTATTTTTACAGGTGCTCTCTTGATGATAAGCAGCAACCGTTGCCTATAGGCACTATAGGTGTTACTAGTGCATGCCCATCTAATGCTTAGGATCTTAGGCTATATGTGCAAGCGCACCGACTTTTCCTCGAACACGGAATACATGAATGACTAGTACAAAAGTGTAGATGACGAAGTTTGTTGTACACAACGTTTTGTACAAAAGTGTAAAGAGACAACTGTCGTCTATAGATACCAAAGATGTTACTGAGAATCACTGTCTTGTGGAAGGAATCTTAGGTAACGTAGGCAATCCTGTGTCTGTCTTATCCAGCAAGGAATAATACAATGGAAAGCACTGATGGTTTAGATAAGGTGGTTTTACCAATCAGGTGAGCTGTGCTACAAAACTTTAGCACCTAGTTATGACACTTCAAACGTAGCTTATGGACACCATAAATTATAAAACTCGAAGATCAAGTATGCAAGTCTAACGGTTACCCTAATCTTTAGCATGGAAAAACGCTAATAGTGAGCACTAGGTCTATGCTGCGTCTATCATCTAATGTCATATCATACGTATAACGAAAGTTCACATGCCTTTCAGTATAGTACAAAATTAATGTTCACATTTCAAATTCATCACATTCAAACCATTTTGAGTCATTTTCAAATTTGTTGGGTCGTTATCAAATTGTTGTTACAAAACTGTTGCAACAAAATTGTAGCAAAATGGACCAAAGTAACCAAATCGTAATTTTAAAGCTTAGTGTACAACATCCAAAAAATAACATCACACTTTTTGATTTTATTGTTTTGATAACTATGTATTAGTCTACTAAGGTTGTATTTGAAGATTTTAAATAGATATTCCAAAAAAAGACACTATCTGATATAACTCAGCCTTTTCATAAAAATGGTATTTTCAACAAACAGTAATTATTTATATCAATTTGTTTGTTAAATCTTCTTGGTTGGTGTTTGGAGTAGCTCCGGAAGATACTACGTTCACAAATAGCGTGCATTCACCACCTGCAGTTGGATTTGCTTCAGTAATGTTAACTTCTGTTTGAATTTATTTATTTCAGCCTTGTATCGGCGTGGTTCTTTTAAGATTTTTAATAAAAAAACCAATGACGTTAGAAATTAGCACGATTCGTTGATCGTCTTGTATCAAAAACACATTTTATTCTTGAATTTCCAAAAGACGTAGGACAAAATTTGTTCAAAAGCATACTTTTAAAAAGCATACTTTTTGCAATCGAAAAAGTCGGTTAACACTTATTGTACACCTAGCTTTACTCAGAACAGTTTTGTAACGTAACGAATTGTTACCAAACTGTTAACAAAAACAAATCTATATTTGTTTTTACGGACGACAACAGAAGGAATAACTTGGTATTTATAGCAAAATGACTTGATCAATGTATTATTAATGGCTCATATAAATCACAAAAGTATAATAATTATTACTTACTGACAAATCGCAAAATTCTTTTTTGATAACCAAACTGTAAAACAGCTTTTCACCGCGGACAAGCGCACTAAAATACTCATTATCTCTATCTAACACATCCCATGACAACATTTATTAGCGAATTAGAATCCAGTTAGTTCTGCCAACATCATCGCATTAGATTGAGTTCAAAATTTCAAGAAAATTATCTTGATATTACGTTACAACACAGTTTGTTACCAAATGGTTGATTTGCTGGACCATCAAGTTAGTTTGCTACAGTTTCATGTTCTTTAACGATTTGTTATTAAATAAATTATATATGATAATCTTAGTTAGTAAGAGGGATTATGGCAACTAAGCGTAATAAAAAACATTAAAAATAACACCTGTAAATTGTGCCTAAAGTTGCAGAGGAATGGGCGGACAATTTTTTTTTGTATGGAGACAGAAAATCAACAGTTCAAAAAGTTTTATAAAATTGGCATTATGTATAACTAATAAGGCATTCATTAACGAGTCTGTAAAATATAATGATTGTTCTGCAAAATAGAACTTGAATTTTTAAGAATTAATATATTTATCAGTATTATTTTTTTGTCTAAACTTTGAGGACAAGTCAATTTCATCACAGGTCCAACAAATTTGAAAATGACTCTTTTACGATCAAAATACAAATGGCGTAGATCCAACATAGTAAAATAACAATTACATAAAAATCAAACAGTTTATGAAGATTAATCTAAACCCCGACTCAAGTTAATAAAAAACATAAACAAGAAAAATCATAGCCGCCGACCCCGATAAATTGTGGAGCGAGTGCTTTTATTAAAACGGAGCTATGAAATTGATGTCCTCATTATTCTTATAATGGTAGGGGAGCCCAAGATACTAAACGTGTAATAATTATAGTTACACACTTTTTTGGCCAAGGCCGCATAGGACAATGTGGGTATCGGCACTGGGCCGCAAAGTACGTATGAGTTGACCCGTTGTAATTACGTAGCGGCAGCTCTTTTTAACTACTGACGAAAAAAATGGGTGTCGTAAGTGTGTATATCTGTGTGTATATATCTGTGGCATCATAATTTCTGAACAGATAGACCGATTTCGATGCATTTTGAAGTGAAAACTTCTTAAACGGCATTGCGCACATTTTATGAATGGGTAAAACTTCTATACTCGCATCAGGACACGTGACCTGATTCGTAAGACAAAAAATCGTAAGACGGAGCAGGGCGCTTGCCGTTTGTTTTGGCATGTTTGTGTACGATAACGCAATATATTAATACTGTATTCTACCACATAAATTATAGTACTTTCATACTGATAATTAAAGCAAATCGTGCAAAATTATTCCCTTACTATTCCAAAATATCAAAAATGCAAAACGTTAACATTCCAGTTTTCACTTCTGCCAGCAGTCCCGGAGTGCAACCCGTATTTTGTCTGATAGCTGGCGTGGTCAAAATAGTTCTTAGATACATAGCATATAGGTTTGTCGGGGGATATTAAACATTATAGTTTAGTGGCATCAGTATAAAAAGAAGGCATTCTGAGAGTGTTTGTCCACTTATATGTGTACAGGTAATTTCGATAGGACATGCAATTGACTATTGCAATTCACTTTGTCGCGAGCTGCAAGAATATCGACCTTAGGCCACATACGACCCACAAGCTGCTATTTGACGACCGTCGGCCGCAATTTGACGACCACGGGCCGCAATTTGGTGAAGGCGGGCCGCAATTTGACGATCGCGGGACTGTAGATAGTCTAAGCAGAAATGACATATTATTGCATTTATCCACATGAGTATACTTATGATATACACGCAATGCATAAAAACACTGTTGTAATAGAACATTCGGTTATCGGTTACACTTAAACAAAATTCTTCAGATTTGTTGTTCAACTAGTTCATAAATTATCCGAATGCAAGACAGAGCAGACGTCTTGTACAATATGACAGCATGTTTATAAACAAAGAGTATTACCAATCTAAACATGTGAGAATTGACCGACTTGTATAAAATTTTGCATTCTTTTTACATGAACCCAATGCAAATTCTCGAAAAGTAATAATAGACATAAACAAGACGTATGTTCAAAAAATTTTAGGTAGTCGAGACATGGAGATGTCAAACCACAGTACAAAGTATCTCCCATTTATAATTTGAAGCACCTGAATTACTGCAAAAATCCCTTCTTGGACTCCCCTACTATAAGAGATGTATTGTAAGACAGCTCTTGGATCAATTGATTTGCGTTTTTATTTTATTAAAAAAAGAGTACACTTTAACAGAAACCCAGCTAATCATAGTACATTTGAAATTTTATATTGTCGGCGCTCGGTAAAACTTTAAATTTTCATATTTTATTCATCACATCACATTTTAAATAAAGAAATACTTATATTGTTTACGTATCACTCAAAACTTATTATTTTATAAATAATCTATTGGTTTTGCTTATAACAGAATCATCAGGGCGAAACTTATACTAGTAAACAATATTTTTAATTTGTAAACATAAATTCATTTTATAGTGGGTAGATAAAAAAAAACATGAATACATTAAAGTACAATGGAGTTGCTAACTGTTGATTCTTTCCCTATTAAATTTGGAAATTAGTGCCATTTGAGAAAATATCAAATAACATGTCAATTGCCTCAATTAACTTATAAATTACAAAATTAAATTTGCTGTTTTATACTACTAAAAACTTAAACATTTATGTTAGAGTCAGTTTATTAAAAAAAAAAGATGAATGTCTACTTCAAAATTTATTATAATAATTTTACTATAGAGTTTTGGCGCCATCGAGAGAAAAGATATTCGAAGTTTTTTCATAATTATTGAATTTCGTGTTAATATTGAGTGAAATTCGTCAATTTTGGTGGCATTTTGTACAATTTTGTTCAGTGAAAGAGCGCAAAGGAAATAATTATTAAGAAATTGGCGTATCGCGTATTTCCTCGTTGCCGCCAAATCTCATTACAGAGCTTGTGTAATGAGCCACCGCTTTACCCAAGAGCCTGACATGACTTCCTGACGACTTATGACTGATGACTAATTATAATTAATTGAAAATGATATAAAATTTGATGCAAATTTCTACTTGACTAATGGCTAAATACTAACGTGAAGGCCAAAACCTAAAGATAGAAGATAGATATTTTACTATAAACAATTAATTATAAAATTAGTTACTTTTTTTTATTGTGACATGGATAAACATACTTTTTTCTTTTAAATAACTGACTCTAGCATAAATATTTGAGCTAGTGTGTTTCCACATCGATGCAGCTGCGATAGCCGCGATATGGTCTTCTTTAAGCTTTCACTCCATATCTAACATAGACTAGTAAGATAACTACAAGTTATATCTAATAATACATGTACAAAAGTGTACGTATTACTTTTATAAAAAAATCTAAATTCAAATTAAGAAACATTTATGTGGCATTTTGTGTGTGACAGAACTTATAAGCCGACTAAGTATGGAAATGGAAAATCTGTGTCAATTTGTATTAATATATTAATGATTACCTAAGCAATATAATTTAAATTTAATTGTTATTTGACATGGTATGATAGTATTTAATTTCAATTATTAACTTCTTTGACGTTATGGCGCCTGTGCTCGCTTTTTATGATCTTGTATGTCTGTCGTCTATTCTGCAAAGGAGCCCGGACCAACGCCGACATTAACAGACATTAATAACATCTACCTCGTAGGAGATGGCTATCTCATACCATCAGTAGAGCCGTATAATCTTCCGTTATCTTAAATCAATGCGAATACTAAACATGGAAATCAGCGCGTACGAATATTTTTTTTAAATTTAATTTTGTGTTTATATTCGTTAAGACTTTTTTACGATCAGCCAACAAACGCCGATGATAAACCTAATCGTGGCTTACAGACAACATTCATGTTAAACGTGCAATTTTAGGCCAATGGTGTTAGTCAACCAATCAAAGCTCGCCTTTTTAACCTACACTCGCTCTTTACAAGCTGCCTGGCTAAAACGCAGATGTTCTATTATACTCAATGAACTTAGAAAAACAAGGGAAAAATATAATTTTAGCCCAACACTCATTCGAGTCGAGTCATTATAAGCGAACGACTACTTCGGGCCTAGTGGCGTACAAATATTGTTTATAAAAAAATCCAATTTAAAAAATAAAATTACAGCAATCAGTTCCTCTCATGTACAACATACAACAAGTACACAGTAGTCATACAAGTACGCAAACGTTTTATAATACAATACAGCACTAGTAATAATTTACTAATATTTACATAGCCATAATTGTATTATTATTATAAATAGTATTCCCCGTGCCGGTCCAGAGGCCTTTGCAGAATAGACCATCGACATGAATAGGCAATCCTAGGCAACGCTATTTTTTACAGTAGAAAATTGAAATTATAAGTAGTATGTAAGTTTTAGATTTATATAGAAGCGTAAAAAAATATACCAAAACAAAAAAATATACAAACAAAAATATCTACTGTAATTTCTATTTTAAATATTATTGATTTGTTCAATTTAAAATGTATTTGATTTCTTATAAATAATAAAATAGCTTAATGAAAATTATTAATTTAAGTCTTACCAATATTTTTTTTACTTATTTACCATAATCCACTGCATTACTAATTCTAATGTCATATTAATAATATTATTTTCAATAATCTTGATATTATCCGTGGTGTCATAGTAAGTAAATAAATAAGTCAAAGTAAGTAAATAGTAAATACTAATTCTCTTTGCCAAAGGCAGGTCATGACTACAAGTGATCCTATATTTTTGAAGTGAAAACTTCTTTAGCAGCGTTGCGCATTTTTTTTGGAATGGGTAAAAACTTCTAAACTCGCGTAAGGACACGTGACCTGATCGAAAATTCGTAAGACCCGTAAGTAACTATTCGTTAACCATTCCAAGATATCAAAAATGCACAACGTTAATGTTCAAGTTATCACTTCTGGGGCCACTCCTGGAGTGCAACTCGTCGTTTCTTTTTAACAAGATCCGTCTTTTGCATTAGCCTCTGATGTTATAGTTATTCAAGAGCGAATAAGTTTATGATCTTTCAGGTGAGCTGCTTGCTTAGGATAACCTTTAAAAAAAATGAAAATTGTTTTTTTGTAAAAGAAATATCTTCAGGTCTGTGAATCCCAAAATGTAGGCAGAGGTACAACAAGAGGTAAGACAGCAAGTCTCTAATTCTAATATCTAGATAACCCATCGCGTTATATATCCTTATATCCGTATATATAATTACAGCAACGTTTTTATTTTATAATGAAATGGAGAACACGCTTTTTTTCTATGAAACCTGACCGGAGAGTCAATCCCGGGACCTCGTGAAGTCAAGATCAACAACGACATACACAGAACACAGAGATTAATTAGTTGTTACAAAACAATAAAGCATATGAACGAATTCTTCCATACTTTAGTGTGGAAGTTTATTATATTACTGATATTTAAGTACTTGAATTTATTAATATGTTAAATACATATGTGATATGTACGATTATTTATTTAAACTACAGAATTATGTTTTATTACAATATCCCAAATTTATTACATTAAAATACTCTTGCAATGCATGAGAATTTTGTTAATGAAAAACATGTTCTACAACAATAAAATGAAGTTATTTTATAAAACATGTATTTTTTGATTATTGTACAATTACATTTATACTGTATTTTAATTACAGTTTTTTGAAGTATGCAATTATAACTAACAAAACATAGAAGGAATGTGTTTAACTTTATATTAGCTTGGTCTTTTACGGTTCCGTATCCAAAGGGTAAAAACGGGACCTTCTTACTAAGCCTGCGCTGTCTGTCTGTCTTCAGCCTGTATTTCATAAACAATGATAGATAGAAAGCTAAAACTTTCTGCGGCAACTGAAAAAAATAAAAAATATTAAGGGAGACTCAACTGGGATATGGACGTGACGATACTTTTTTACTTAAAAGTCTTGTCTGTATCAACGCTGGGGATGCTTACTTTCCGAAACAGACAACCAAATGTTTCTCTAGATTAAATTGCTATGGAGCATGTTCTTCACACATGTATTTCGGAAAATACCCTCAGTATCCCTAATAAGCCCGTGGGTTCCGAAATACAGAGATCAGAGGACAAATACGTGAGCTGATCGTTTATTAGCTGCCGTTGAAAATTGTGAATATACAGCAATTTTACCAAAAGGCAATTCAGAAATGGCCACTTTATATGAACTGTAAATAACTTATATTACTTTCTATTTTCGTATTTGTTATAAATGTAGAAAATTATCCATTTCTATTGTTAATATGTAACGTAATTAGAATAAATTGAATAAGATGTTTATTTGTTCGTGTATTTTATTTTCACGCTAAAAGGGTTAAACTTATCAGTCAATATTTATATGTAATAAAAACCAGTTATTTCTAAAGTGGTTCAGGTGGACCCCTTTCTCATTTTTAGCCATCATGAAATGTGCACAACACCATTAAAAAAGTTTTCACTTTAAAACTTTTTGTGGAGAGAAAAAGAGAATTGATGAAATTGATTCAACCATTCACTAATGTAAAAAGAAATTCATTTTTATATTCTTAACTTAGTCGACCCGGTGAACTTCGTGTAAAAGTAACAGCCACTAAAAAAATGTTTGTAAAGGCATTTTTTTCCCATTTACCCTACAATTTTTCCGAATTGTGTGTTCATTAAAACTTTCTCCTGACAAAAAAATAAACAGCAAAAAATGTTCGCAAAATTGGTTTATTCGTACAGGCGTGATGAGATGATCACCCGCAATGGGGATTCATTTATATACATAAACTGATTAGACTGTGATCAAATTGAAAATGGACCCCCTTTTTTTTAATGACTAATTTGTTGCTAACCGCGAGGTTTTTACGAATACGACGGGTTTTGTGGGTCGAGCAGAGTTCTCAGCCCGAGACATCATTATTTGGATGAATTGGATTCTTCCCTGCAAGGCCAGCAACAAGGGCTGTCTCCCGAGAGACCGTACCTCGACTTGGTGCTGCGTTCTGGTTACTGGGTGTACTTGATGGAGGAGTAGTGGCGGCTCGTCGCTCGGCGTTAGGCGCCGGGTGCAAGAGAGGTCTTCATCACCGAGACGGGTGGCGACGGTGTAGTGTAGTGTCCTGTGAGTTTGTGTTGCTTTTTGGGGGGGAGTCTCGCGTTTGACGCAGTTATTGGATCTGGAGAATCCGACAGAACGTGCCGGACTACCTTAAATTCATGACCTATCTTCTTAAAAAAGTATCTTTAAAATCATTATTGGCCAAGTAAACATACAAACCTACAAAAAACAGTACAGTTAAACTTCCTCTTTTTATCTATAATATAGTAGCATTGTCCCTAGTATATAGGTTACTGAAATAAGTTGTAAGTATCAGTATATTCAAACGTCATATTTTGTAAAGTTCAAGCTATATTTTGGTCTAGACATTTTAACGACTGAAGTAGTGGTATTGTAGTCGCATGACCGCGTCACGTCTGCGATTCTGCAGCAATAAACCAGGCCAATAAAACTGGGGTAAAGCTGGGAGATTCGCATTGAACTGAAATTGCCTAGACTCTATTAAAATACACGTTTTGGGGGAGATCTCTTAAAGAGAAAAGCACGTCTTATTAATAAACGTGGACTAAGGTAGGAGTAAAATAAGTTGATTTTATAGTCTGTATCACATTGTAATAAAGACTGTAATACCAGGTTGAACCTTGGCGTACTTTATTCCGTGTTTATTGATAAGACAATAAATGGCTGATCTTAATCAATGTATTTTAATCAAGTGCTCTAGCGGTTCAGTTGTTGGACTTGGCTGCATGAAGTCCCGGGTTCGAATCTCGGGTCGAGCAACAAAAAGAAAATTGGGTTTTTCCAATTTCCTAATAAAAAAATGTTGCTTGGGATTGGAAATGTGCCCGGTTGGCGATAGGCTTGCCACCTATCATATTGTGGGACTTAGTGCCTTCGGCTAGTCATGGGTACCCTAGTTGTGCCTCTGCCTAGCCCTTCGGGGATATGGGCGTGAAGATGCTTATTTTAATAAACTTCAAAAAGGTATATTTGTATTGTATCTGTGTTATGCCATTTTTTGGTCAGTAACGATTCGATTTTAAAGATTGTTTTTGGAAAGTGAAGCCGAAATGGTAGCCTCATATTATTTTTATCAAGGTCTGACGACCACTACCGGGAGAACTAAAGCTTTAAGTAAACCCTCTTGCAATAATTAGTTTATTCGAAAAAGGAATTAAGAAATCTTGATGTGGTAATTAAATAAATGTATTATTTCTTAATTAACGATAACTAATGATTCAAAAAGCGAATTAACAAACAACGACGTGTCGATTGGTTTCGGTTGCTCCCTGGGACTGGGATATTTTTTACCTATTCCAAGTGATACAACTTTTCTTTTTTTAGAGGGTAGGATAACCTATAGGTTTGATTTCTTGGCCCAAGCTCTTATCTATAATATAGAAATACACATCATCATCAGGCATCAAATCTCATGGCGTCAGTTACTTCTAGACATTTGCTGCAGCTGGTCTACTACTTATTTGCTATCGAGTAAATTTATAAATAAATGAAAATACGGTACGGTATACGGGTTTCTAAAATTCGCTATTTTCAAAATGAAAATTTAAGTAATTTCCTGACAACTGCCGACTGGCATCACTTAACGTAAGTTATCAATAATATAATCCTACTAGCTGTTGCCCCCGGCGATTCCCGCGTGATCCCATAGAAATTTTGTTTCGGTATAAAAACTATGCTATGTCTTAATCCAAATTACCTTCTATGCGTGTACCAAATTTCATGAAAATCGGTTGAGCACTTTTTGCGTGCAGGTGGCAGACAGACAAACTTTCGCGTTTATAATAATAATAGGATTTATTTTAATTAAAGCATTGTATTTGAATTGTAGCTAAATTATCATACTCTTTATAGTTTTGGGAACGGAAATCCCACGGAACAGGTAAAGGTACTACTGGTTTAGTTTTGAGATTATTTGATAAAAATCGTTTAAGTATGTTGCAATTGATAATATACTTGAAAATATTATATTCAGCCTCAAATTCACTTGTAACAGTCACACTTCAAAAAGGCTTGGTAATTCGATTCCTAAAATAGCAAAGTTGGTGCATTTAATGAGATAACTTTGTCGTAAAGGTTTAGAATGACTCAAAGCCTCTAAGACGCACAAGTTTTCAAATCATTGTCGTTCTAGAAATGAACTATCGGGGGCCTAGGGAGTGCCCCCGCCAAGATGAGTAAACGGAGCGAGAGGACATGACCTAACTAATTTATGACGAATCGTTTCATCGTATACTTTAGTTTTGTTTGGACTATCTCAGTTATTTTTTTTTAATGTGGTGCTTTTAGTAACTTATTAAAAATATAAAATATTAATCACATCCTTCGTTCATAAAATTGAAATGTTATTGATATCTGAACATCACCAATTTCATCACTGACTCATTAATTATCATGAAAGCTTATATAGTACTTTTGACGTCAACGACGACGGCGGTTTGAAGACTAGTATTAATATATTAATTACAAAAAAATGTCTAAAGCTTGTAACTTTACCCCATATTTCCAAAACTGGCAGATGAAGGTTTTTTATGAAACTCCGCTGTTCATTTGAACCCTCATAATTTGGGTTTGGCTTTATAAGTTAAACAAAACTCTCAGAATATTATTTCTGTAGTATACTTGTCAAATATGTGAAGTTTTAGTTACAAACTTGTAGCTCTTATACTTAAGAAGCTAAATATTAAAATATCAACTTTGTTGCTAACCTATTTTTCATCATATTTTTCATCATCATCTTCATTTATCATCAAAATTCATAGGTCTCTTTCTTTAGTCACACAGAGCTGAAATTTGGCATGAAGGTTAGTATACGAACACAAACAATAAAAAATTCTTACGTTAAAACTTTAACCTCCCCCTTCCCCTTCTCGTTACTATAACAAGTATTATATACAGAAAAGTAAATGACAATGGGAATATTTTTTACTTAACACCCATGTGCTAGTATCTACGTTAGAGCAGAAGCTACCTACGTTTCTAAAGTTTGATGTATTTGTAAAACTAGGCAAGTTGAATCTAAAACTTCTATCTAAAATGTTAAGATTCATTACACATAACGTAGTATTTAAATAGGTATCCAATCTTTTGTCGGTAATATGAACGGAGACATATTTTTGATGTTGAACTTGGCTATCATTTCACATTTATGTTTTAAGAGATACACAAGAATCTAGATTTTTTTTATGTTATAGGAAGGCAAACAAGCAGACGGATTTCCTGTTGGTAAGAAATTCACGCCGCCTAGAGACACCAAAGGTGGTAATGGTGCGTTGCCAACCTGAGGTTAGGATGTTAGGCCTCGAGCAAAAGTAAGTTTACCGGCTACCTTACCCTCCGAACCGGAACACGTCATGACATTATGGCGGCAGGAATAGGTAAGGCGGTGGTACCAATCCGGGCGAGTCGCTGCCAAACTCTACCACCTAGTCGGATGTCACGGTGTTAGTGATGGTAAGCCTATGCTCGTCTTTTACTAGCTACCTGGCAAGGAAGGTAGATGGTCTATTCTACAAAGGAGCCCGGACCAACACGGGGATAAAGAAGAATATAGAATAGAGCAACCGCACTAATGCCATAATATGAATGGATATTCGGTCCTCACATTCTGTGTTAAAATAGAAATACCTGAAATGATTTTAATGAAATTTAAGATTAAAATAAATTTGCCCTATGGGAAAGACACGTTACTTTTACCTCTAAGTTCCAAGGAAATCATTGAACACGCGTAACCGTCATCTGACGAATCTATGGACAAGAAGAGTTAGAATACATAAAAATTAGCAAGTCAGTTATTTTTAATGCTATATTATTACTATTCCTTGAAAACATAATTGATGTTATTTCCAACACCTAGATAATTGAATTTAATATCATAATAAACATAACAAATAGTCGTTCTACACAAGTTAGCTTCTTGTGCTATATCATGCTTTGTGTGATATTCTACAACTGACTTGTGTCAGACGATAAATAGAGATTTTAAATGCGACTGTATATTATTTACTTTACATTACCTTAAAATTTATCACTATATATAAAAATCAATTGCTGTTCGTTAGTCTCGCTAAAACTCGAGTACGGCTGAACCGATTTCGCTAATCAAAGAGAATATAATCACTACGTTTTATCGCTAATTTTGGTTTTGAATTATTTATTCAAGTCCAGGGAAGGTTTAAAAGATAAGAAAAATGAAAAAACTTGCGAGAAAACTAAGAAAAACAACATTTTACTTTTTCCCATACAAACTGAACGGATGGAACGAAGTTCGCTGGGACAGCTAGTTACCAGATAAAAAGTGATGACTCTTTTTTATGTTGAAGCAAATACATCTCGGTTGGTTTTACTTTGATTTCATCTAGGTACAACGCCTGCCTTAGTACTATTAAGTATGTATCTTCACGCCCATATTCCTTAGAGGTACGACCACCTACGACTAGCCGAAGACACTAGTATGTGATAGGTGGCAAGCCTATCGCCAACCGGGCACATATCCAATCCCAAACAAGTTTTTTTTTAATTAGAAAATAACGAGTCTACTTATTTCTCTTCCAATATCATAAAAAAAATGTAAGGTGCATCTATTACATCTGCTACAAAAAAAAAACTCAGTAGGATCGAATCCCATGAATGGATGGATGGTCTAATTTTGCCTCTTGTGGTTTAATAATAATTCACCCAAATTTCACGAAATTAGATTAATTTTTTATATTAACGTATATATTTAACTTAACGTACTAACGTACTATTTAACTTAACGTACACAAAGGCAGTCTTATAGCTTCGAAACTATCTCTGGGTGAAAAAGACAAATTGTATATAAGCCAAAGTAGTAGTTTCTACACAGAGCAAATACATTGAATTGTATTTTGGTATTGTAATAGATTACCGAAATTTTCTCGACCGTATGAATACAAATAGTTAAAAACTAGATTCTTTGTTGCAAAACAACTGAGAAATTCAAAATAAAAAGTAAATTAAGAGGTAATATAGAGAAAATTTATTCAAAAATATTTTGTATCAGGCACATTCCGTGTCATCTAGTATATTAATAAATAAAAGTAATTTAGTTGTCCCTAGGAAGCTGTTAAAATTTTAGATAATCGTAGGTTACTACGTTTTTCTTTTTTTTATGATATTGGAAGGCAAACAAGCAGACGGAAGACATTCATGCCGCCAAACCGGGACCGGGACCAGGATGTTGGGCCTCGAGTAAAATTAAGTTTACCGGCTACTGGAACACGTCAACGGCAAGCACTGACGTTATGGCGGCCGGAATAGGTAAGGCGGAGATACCAATCAGGGTGAGTCGCTGCGAAAAACTTTGTCAGATGTCATGGTGCTATTGACGGTAAGCCTATGCTCGCATTTTACGAGCTGCCTGGCCGAAATGCAGGTGGTCTATTCTGTAAAGGAGCTCGAACTAACACAGGAGATTCTCCAAGGTTTAATCATTTTTCATGATAAAATTTTAAAGAGCTCGATTAAACGGTTTGATGTGAAAACCAGAAACTCATTTCTTTGTGTTCTTTGATGACTTAATTTTTTAGAAAAAGTCGCTTTCTTTGCAGTTAAAGTTATAGTGTCAGCAGTTATTAGCACCTTTCTGAATTAGAATATTTTTTACCAATCAGCTAGTAGCCTGAGTTTTGAAACAATTGTTAATTTAAGCAATTGGATTTGATGTAGGAAAATTGTTATAATTTTAGATAAACATGAATACATTTTCACTGTTTAACTTAATATACAGGGTGTTAGGAGTATGATTGAACAAACAAAAGTGAAAAGGTGGCATCCTTTAGAAATACTTCTGGGAAAATGAACTTTATTAGATTTTTTTTGTTGAATTTGTAATTCTCCAAAAATGTAGACTCTTAGTATTATAACGATTTAATTTAAATTAAAGTTTATTTACCAACACTATTATATTGTATTGATCATTACGGAAGAATTCAAAAAATAGCTTATGTAAAGTACATCTTTTCCCGGAAGTAAAGTATCTTCACGCCCACGCTCACGATGACAAAAAAAAGTAAGTCTATATTATGTAATACAAAAAATCTATCTATTTGTCTGCCTTTTAAAATTGACAAATATGTTTAAAAAAAGTATCTTGACGCCTATATTCAAGAAGAGCTAGGCAGAGGCACAACCAGGGCACCCACGACTAGCCGACAATAAATCCCACAACGTGATAGGTTGCAAGTTATCACCAACGTAGTACATATCCAATCCCTGTCAACTCTATTTTAGCTATAAAATTAAAAATACATATTTTATAGTTTTTCAGTCGTCCGAGCCGGTTATCGAATCTCGAGAAGTCAAGTCCAACGTTAGACTGCTAAACCACAGGGGTGATTTTTCCGAAAGTGTTTCCAAACGAAGCAAAAATGTTAGGTGTTTTCGTTTATTCAACTATGTTAACACCCTGTATATGTGATACACTTATTTTGCATTTTCGTTTATTCAACTTTGTAACGCCCTGTATATGTGATACACTAATTTTGTTTAATTGAAATAGTGAAAGTGTATTCATATACAAAATAATACATAACAAAGTTTCACCAAGTGCCGAGGATAGAAACAATTTAATAAATGATCAATATTTAAAACTTCCAATCTATTATCACAATAAAATTTATCCAATTTATTTTTATTAACAAATACTAAAACAGGATAAGATTTTTGACCGCCTCGTTGGTCGAGTGGCTAGCGTACACGCCCAACTACGCCGACCAACCGCGAGGCTCGGGTTCGATACCGACGGGGGCAGGCATTTGTGTGATGAACATTTAGATGTCAGCATTTTCGGGTCTGGGTGTTTATTAAATTTATTGTAGTATCTATTTAAGTAATTCTATGTATAAGTATCGTTGACTAACACTCATAACACAAGCATATAATTTGCTTACTTTCGGGTTAGATTCAATTTGTGTAACATGTCCAGGGATATTATTATTGTTGCTTGGTCCCCGCGTTGGTCCGGGCTCCTTTGCAGAATAGACCATCTGCCTTCCTGCCAGGCAGCTCG
>NJDD01006731.1:27494-46684 GCA_002245505.1 Calephelis nemesis | reverse complement strand
CTGTTGCTAATTGCTTTAATACTATGATACTTTTACTCTGCTCTTCATTAATCTTACGCAAGGAGTTATTTTCTAAAATTAAGTTGTCTATTTCACGATGAGCACTTTCCAACTGACATCTTAACACATTAAGTTCTTCTTGTAAATCTTTCACATGATTGTCGCTTAAGGTTGATAAATCCGGTAGGCTTCGTACTAAATAATTCGAAGTAGATGATTCGAAAGACTTCACTGACTCAGTCGACATAGTACGGTTCTTTTTCAGTAATGTGATATTATGTTAAGGTGTACATAGATGATGGTTACATCTTAAAATCAGGTGATACGCGTGTTTGTTCGCTGTCCAAAACTTGAAAAAACATAAATATGTTACAATTCAATAAAAGGTACAAAAATATAAATATGGATTTCATATTTAAGTCATTTTTTTTTCTTTTGAAACTAAGTCTTAAACGGCTGTACAAAACTATAAAAAGTACAAAAGGAACGAGATACAGAACTCTTCGAGATAAAATTATTTCTTCCGACAGGGGCTCTCTATTTTAAAAATATAACTTGAATTTTATAACAACTATGCAAGATACTGTTAAGACATTTCCAGGTTGAAGAAGACATTGTTTAAATTTCTATTAACAACGCAATATCGCTGTAAAATTTTGAAGTACCTAAACTCTTTTTGCAAAGTTAAAAAAAATGTATGGGTAAATATAATGTACTTGATACATAAGTTACAACAAATACAGTGTATATGAGTGTAAGCATAAATGTATATACTTATATCTCAACAACCATAACGATTAAATTTTATCAAGTACCAACAACAAAAACTTTGGAATATGAAAATGTATATCATTCTGTCATAATATCGACACGTTTTGCTCTTTCAATTTTAATTTTCTGGTTTACTTAATACAGAGGACACTTTTAAATACACTGTGCAAACACAACATAACTTGTTAATCCTTTTCCACGCTTGCTTAAGCTAACTTGCTTTAATATATAATATTAAACGTAGATTACTTATGATTTTATTTTCTATGGTATTGAACGGTAAACAAGCAGACAGATTTCCCGATGTTAAGAAATTCTCGCCACCTAAAGACACCACAGGTTGTAATGGTGCGTTGCCAATCTAAGGCCTAGAGCAAAAATAAGTTTACAGGCTCCACTAACCGGAACACGTCATTGGCAAGCATTGACGTTGTGCCGGCAGGAATAGGTAAGGTGGTAGTACCAATCCGGACGAGTCGATGTAAAGCTACTTGGAAGGATACCATCTAGTAAGATGTCACGGTGCTAGCGACGGGAATCCTATGCATGCTTTTTATGAGCTTCCAGGCAGAAAGGCAAATGGTGTATTCTGCAAAGAAGCTCGGACCAACATGGGGAATATATAAGCAAAATGTATATGCATACTGCAATAAAAACACGTTTTATCGAGTCGAAATTCTCTCTTTCGAATTCACTTAGGAGGTACTTTTTATACAGTACAATGTATAACTTTTTAATCCTTTCCCACGCTTACTTTAACACAGCTTTCTTCACCATATAGTGTACTAAAATCGTTTAAACAAGGTGTGGTGATTAACGATCTAGAAAGGCATACTCAGTCTACAATGTAAACAAGAAACTTTAACTTATATCGCCTTGGAAGCAACATAATTGCTTTATGTCAACTTTGACAGCTGATTGAAAGCCAATGACAAATGAGTAATGATTTATAGCGATTGCTTTGGAATGTACTAGAAACTGCCCCAATTGAGCTTAATAGCTTCGTGATAAAGTTGATAGATGAGTACAAAAACTGTGATACGTGTCATCAGGACGTAGTATCAAATATTTCACCCCGTGTTTGTCCGTGCTCCGTAAAGAATAGACCATCTACCTTTCTGCTAGGCAGCTTTTAAAAATTAAGCATAGCTAAACGTTACTTACACCGTAACATCTGACAAGGTGGTAGAGTTTCGCAGTGACTCACCCGGATTGGTACTACCACCTTACCTATTCCTCCCGCCCTAACGTTAATTCTTGTCATTTCACTTACAACTTACTTTTGCTCGAGGCCTAACATCCCGGCCTAAGGTTGGCAACGCATAGTGCGTTGCCGACTATGGTGACTCTAGACGGCGTGAATTCTTACCATCAGGAAATCCGTCTGCTTGTTTGCCTTCCAATATCATAAAAAAAACAAGTAAAGAAATTTCACTTGTATTTAAATATCACCTTAGTTAAACCCGTAATACAAAATTCTAAAATTCCCTACATAGAAAAAGTGTTAGACTTTTTAATAAAATAAAAAAGTATTTTCACTCTTATATCCCCGAAGAGGTAGGCAGAGGCAAAACCAGGGCACCCACGACTAGCTGAAGACACTAAGTCCCACAATGTGATAGGTGGCAGGCCTATCGCCAACCGGACAAACATCCAATCCCCAGCGACATTCTCTTGAAATAGAAAATTAGAAAAACGAAAAGAATATCTCTCTTTTTGTTGCCCGACCGGGGAATCGAACCCGGTAGCTTATGAAATCAAGTTCAAAACCTAAACCGCAAGACAAAAACCGTCAAAATTTTCTCAAACTTAGGTAATGCTGACACAACATTAAATGTTTCATGAAACGCGAACAGAAAATAGGTGAATGATCGTGACTTCACAAAACTCGCTTCGAACACTCGCAAGACGGATAAAACTGTTTTCAAACATTCATGTTCTTGAAATTCAATTTCTTGACTAGCTAGTGTCTACAGCTTGACTCGTGCTGTATATATTGTTTCATAAAATTGTTTTCCCGTGTTTGTCCGAGCATATGTTTACTGTCACTAACACCGTGACATCCTACGAGGTGGTAGAGTTTTGCAGCAACTTCCCCGGATTGACCGCCTCATTGGTCGAGGGGCTAGCGTACACACCTAACTACACCGATCAACCGCGAGGCTCGGTTCGATTTCCGACGGGGGCAGGCATTTGTGTGATGAACATTTAGTTGACTGTAGTTCCGGGTCTGGGTGTTTATTAAATTTATTTTGGTATCTATTTACGTATTTGTTTGTATTGGTATCGTTAAATAACACCCATAACACAAGCATATAATTTGCTAACTTTGTGGTTAGATTCAATTTGTGTAACTTTTCCAGTAAAATTTATTTATCTAATTTATCTAATACTATAATACAATAGTAGTAGTACTATACTACCGACCACCACTTCCTTATCTATTCCTGTCGCCTTAACGTCAATGTTTGCCTTTGATGTGTTCCGATTCGTAGGATAAGGTAGCCGGCAAACTTACTTTTGCTCGAAGCCTAATATCCTGGTTTCAGTTTGGGAACACACCATCATCACCTTTGGTGTCTCTAGGCCTTGTTTGCCGTTCGATATAATTAAAAAAAGCGGTCAAGTGCGGGTCGGACTCGCCGACGAAAGATTCCGTAGTAACAAATAATAATTATCTATTAACAATTATTTTAATTTCAAATTTTTTACCGGGTTTTTTATTTTACTATCAATATTTTTATAGATATTTAAACAGATAGAGGATCACATCACATAGAGCGAGTTTAAACTAAGTTAAAATATTTAAATTAAATTTATACGTTACAGTTTTTTAATTAAAAACGAACAAATCTTTAGTTTAATATCTTTTCTCCTTAAAACTCAAGTGGGTGTCTCGTCGCCTATGTCTCGTAGCAAATTTAACCCCTCTTTTCCTCGTGTTACATTCACTTGAAGGCATACAGAGATAACGCGCCAACACCTACCTACGGTTCGTAGATACTTCTAGGCTGTACGTCAAAACGATATAATATAGTTGATTTAGTTTTTAACTATATAAATACGTATCAATTTTATCAAAATTCGTGAAAGGATAACAGACAGAAAGACTTGTAATGTAATTCAAAATATTTGATGTGTCTTGAAAAAAATATCTTCACGCCCATATCCCCGAAGTATTAGGCAGAGGCACAACCAGGACACCCACCAGTAGCCGAAGACAGTAAGTCCAATAATGTGATAGGTGGCCAGCCTATCGCTAACCGGGCACATATCCAATCCCAGGTTACGTTTTTTTTAGAAAATTAAAAATGTTCTATTAATTTATTTTTGCCTGACCCGAGATCGAACCTGGGACCTTTAGAAGTCAAGTCCAACGCCAGACCGTTAGACCACAAAGGCGACAATTCTTTGACATTTCTTGTTCTTTATTATACGTATCGTCGTGTAACTTCTCACTAGCGCCACCTACCGCTGACTCCTTTCAATATTTTATTGAATCAGGCGTTACTTTGCGGAAATCCATTGTACTTATTTTACATCCTTTCAATAATTGAATAAACATTAGACGACACCCTTTGTTCTCTTGTAATCTCAAGACGTCCTGTATTTTAGTTGATATTTGTCGTGGTTTCTAATCATTGTTTGCTTTGTAGCTTAATCAACTGAAACAGCAAGGTTTTAAGTTTATTATACGTCTAATAATATGATAGTAGCTGTAGAATTTATAGCTGTTAGAGTTGTTTAGTTTTCTTACGAAAACGTATTAAGCTAATGAGAAAAAAAAACATTTGCAGTCCGTATAAAAAGTGAATAATTAACGATAGTATAGAAAATAGTATTTAATTTTTATGAATAACTTATGTCATAATGATTATGTTATGTAATTTGACATGATATATTGTTAATCTGTTGTGTATTAAAATCATGTTATAGGTTTAAGAATGATTGTGAAGAGAAGTAATGATCTTTGTGCATCAGTAAATTGGCAAAATAGGAATAAGCGCATGTATTTTTTGCAACATCATATTTATTATGTCACCCTATTTTTTTAGGGTTTGAAGTTTAAATAAATTAATTGTATTGGAACATTTTTTTATAGCTGGCAACATAATAAGAACATCACTAGGAGCCTGTTTAAATTTGTATGGTCACATTTGTCAGGATCTTGTAAACATTTATTGACATTATCACGTTTGATGCTAATTTTGGCGAGTTTTGCATAATTTTTTAAGAAAGAATAAATTTTACCCCAGATAGGATTTGAACCTGTAACCTTTTGTCTCAAGCCAAAGAACGCTCTAACCAATTGAGCTACCCTCATCAAGTCTCGTGGCGAACTTTTTAATTCATTTCTTACTCGTTAACAAGGGTAGGTGCTTATGTCGTGTAGATACACAGTTCTGAGTACCTACTAAATGAGTTCATCATTACAGATAAAATTCACGTTTATAATGGACATAACGTCCGTTTTTCTTAGCGTATTTTTATTTTACCACTTGCCAATGTTTTTGGGTTAAATTTCTCTTTCTTAATAATAATAATAACTCTTTTTTTTCTTTTTTTTAATTAATAGAAATTTAACCCAAGCACAGAGCAAGTGCTAAATTAAAAATACTTTAAGAATTTTTGCATACTTAGTATAGTATAGACATATTTTATTTTATTATAGGCAAATTACAAAACTATTCGTAGTGGGACTCGAGAAGTCATTTATGTAGCATTCAAAAGGCGTTTAGGAAAGTCTAAGAAGTGTTTAGATAAAGTAGCAATATATTTTACTAAATAATTATTGTAATTAAAACTATTTAAACGACTCTTTGTCTCAAAACGATTTACTTCTAGCGGAACACATATATTGTTGCCATTTTAGGCGGTGGAAACCCCGTTTTTTTATCTACTCAGATACACAATCTACTTTAAAAAAAATCAAAACCGATTCATAATTTGCCGCGCAACTAACATACAAAAACAATTGACGTTTAATGATGGTACATTATTAAACGTCAATTTTAAAACTTGTACGTTATAACGCTAATCAAAAATATGAATATCACGGCAGCAATATCCGATGTCAATAACTTCGACATGAACAAGCGCTGACACGCCACAAATTCGTTTGAATAGAAAAGATACGTTCGGTTCGGAAAACCGTTCCAATCCTTTTGAATGTAGAGAGCTTAGAAAAAGCTTTATAGAGCCTGACTATAACGTCCGGTTCGGCCGATATTGGACTCGATTGATTTCTCTACAGGTTAAATAATTCAAAGGGATGACGCTTCATGTTCTGTTCGGACTTGAAAGCAATATACTGGGAAATATGTGAAAGAGAATCTGTAAAAACCTTTTACAATATGACAACGTTATTTCATGTACTCATACATCTTATATATAAAATTCTCGTGTCACAATGTTAGTTACCTTAGTCCTTCAAAACGGCTTCACCGATTTTTATCAAATTTTATTGATGGATTTGATTTGTACCTGGTTGGCGATAGGCTTGCCACCTATCACATTGTGAGACTTAGTGTCTTCGGTTAGTCGTGGGTGTTCTGGTTGTACCTCTGCCTACCACTTCGAGAATATGGGTGTGGAGATACGTTTATATGCATATTAAATAGGTAAGAGAATCGGCTTCTTTCTATTTTTCATATCTCTTAGTGATAAGAGTGACCCACCCCATTTTTTTTACAAAAATTGCAACGTCTACCAGGTCAGCTGGTATACATACAAATAAATAAATTTTAAATTGGAATTTTATTTGTCGTATTACAATAGCTGCTTTAACTACATACATAAGAATAAATAAATGTTACTTAAATAAAAGTAACAGTTTTTATTTTTTTTCCAAATGTAGATCTGCCTTCATTGATTGCTCTTTTCACATGAATAAACCAGTTTTAGAGACTTGATACCAATGTTGGTTGATTCCCGAGCAATTTGTCAACCTGGCATATTTTAATAATTTTAACCTGGCACTATTGGTCGCTATATTAAATTGTAACATTATATAACAAAATGTAACGAAAACTCCATAAAAATAAGCGTCTTTTTTAACTCAACCGTTGAAAACTGTGTTCAACATTAAAAGTATTTACGTGAAATCGTAAATGTAAAATTGTTCGATTCTTCGATCCGATTTCAACATTCTCGCAAATCCAGCTTATCATCGGAGTTTATGCATTTTCAATAAAATTTAAGCGAAACATAAAATTGATGTAAAAACGTATTCTTCGTCAACTCTGTAATAACTCTGTATTCTCAATATTTTTATGTGTATTTTTGTGAATTCTATGAAATGTTTTATTTTTTATCACTTTTGTTCATTTTAAACATATTTGGAACTTGTTTGACTAAATCTCAATCGTCAGAAAGTGATATTGATGGAAATTTAATAGATTCCTTACGAGTAGATGCGAATTTGGATCTTTCTGAAGATGAAGAATATGAGGATTTACGATCAGAGCTCCTTGCCTATCACACAGCCCTCGCTTCTCTTGTAAACAACACTAGGAGTAAGTAGAGATTATTAATCACTACATAGTATAAAACTAAGTCGCTTCCTCTGTCCCTATGTCCCTTTGAATGCTTAAATCTTTAAAACTACGCACCGGATTTTGATAGGTTTTTTTAATAAAGTGATTGAAGATGTAGGTTTATAAGTATATTGTATACGCACGCGAAGCAAGTTCAATAATAAGACTGTGAATATGTACCCACCCATATCACTGAAGACGTAGGCAGAGGTAAACTCAAAAAACCCACGATTAGCCAAAGGCAAACCTATCGCCATGTAAACAATACAAATATACTATATCTAATATAACAACAATTAACTACAATTAAAAATATTCAATAGACAAGACTTAGATGTAACGTATCTAAGAATGACGTCGATCACATTAGCTTTCAAGCAAAAAAATCGCATCGAAATTCCTTCAAAATTTATGATGCTACAAACAAATACACAAAGACTTCTATTTTCTCTATTTTCCATCGGGCTTAAAAAATGAATACGCGAAAACAGACACCAATTTAATTACGTCGTTAAGGTACATGAAATTTCTTTTTTTTTTTATGATATTGGAAGGAGACGGATTTATGGATGATAAGAATACCATCAGGAAATCCGTCTCATTCACACACATTCATACCGTCTCATTCACGCCGCCTAGAGACAGTAAAGGTGGTAATGGTGCAATGTCAACCCGAGGCCGGGATGTTAGGCCTCGAGTTAAAGTAAGTTTACCGGCTACCTTACCCTCCGAACCTGAACACGTCAATGGCAAGTGCTGACGTCATGGCAGCAGGAATAGGTAAGGCGGTGGTACCAATCCGGCTGAGTCGTTGCGAAACTACCACCTAGTAATGTTATATAATGTTTCTGCAAAGTAACATTACTTCTCATTATCTTGAGATTACTTTTCGTAACGTATTATTATGTTACGTGATTCAAAACTAGTTTCATATAAGTTTGATTACGGTCTAAGCATATAAATGCATATTTTTTGTTTATCCAGATAACTTTTGTAATGAAATGCGTCTCAACTAATAAAGCCAACTGTAACAAAGTAAAACTGTTTGTTGTTTTTAAATTTTCTTAGGATCTTATTGACTTACTTTGTTATGGTTTTCCCTTAAATACAGTTTGTAAGAAGTTATCTTTGAGATGGAAAAAATTCGTTACAAAAGTTTTAACAATAGCAAAAATCTTAAGAAGATTTTATTTTCCTTAAAATTTAAAAAAAAGATTTCATTTTCCTCAAAACATCGGATTTATATGAAATGAATAGATGAAGACTTTTTTCCGAAACAAAAAATAATAATAAACATTTTTTTGCAAAAGTAATGCTTATTTTCCTAATATAATTTTCTTAGGATCCTTGATGACAGCTCCATGTGCCAATGCAGGCGGCATATGTATAAATTACAAGTTATGTCCTGGGTACCGACATCTGACGGAAATTCCTGGATGCAAAAATAGACAAAACGTCTGTTGTTTTGTATGGAACTTGTATGTAGTACGGGATCATAAGGAAAATGGACTGCCTAATATTCGATATCCATGGAGGAACCTTCATGCGGAAATGGGGGGAAAAGGTATCATTGAGAAAACAACGACAAAACGAAAACGCAAGCGAAAGGAGGGTTTACGAAACAAACCTGCTGCTGTCATAGTGCTAGCAAGAAAATAAAACAGATTTACATAAAAGTTTAATATTTTAATTTAATGTTTTAATTAATAGACCATCAGCCTTCCTGCCAGGCAGCTCGTAAAAGTCGAGCATAGGCTTACCGTCACTAACACTGTGACATTTGACTAGGTGGTAGAGTTTCGCAGCGACTCACCCGGATTGGTACCACCGCCTTACCTATTCCTGCCGCCATAACGTCATGACGTGTTCCGGTTTGGAGGGTAAGGTAGCCGGTAAACTTAATTTTGCTCGAGGCCTAACATATCGGTCTCAGGTTTGCAACGCACCATTATGTGTCTCTAGGCGGCGTGAATTTCTTACCATCAGGAATGTCGCCTGCTTGTTTGCCTTCCAATATCATGAAAAAAACATTAGCACATACATGAAAAACATGTCCTATGTGTAGAAATATTATCATCACTCTGAAACCAAATTTGGTAAACAAATTGTCCATACCATTCACGTATTTCATCGACATTCTTCCTCAGAGCAGAAAATTGGGAGAACATTCTCGAAGTAAGTACGTTCAACATTTATTTCACGAAAATGTTTTACGATGCACTAAATTCCGTCATTTGCTGGAGCTTGGGGATCCTCTAAATTAAAGTATTATGTTTGTTTTAACGGCATTAAGACAGTATTTTTTGGCATTCTAAGAGATTTTTCTGGGACCACTGGGTCAAGACAATAAATAATGATCTTTCTGTGTTAGTACTTTGGTGCAGCTTATGTAACCTTAGAATCTATACTTGTTATCGTCGGCACTTGGTGGAATTCCATTGCATCCACACTTTTCTGAGGCAAACGCTTGTACTTTTCTATTAAACACTTTATTTATTACTTAATATTAAGCTTCACTTTTTACAGCTACAGAGTCATCAGGACTTCATAAAGTTTACCATTTTTTTAAGTTATCTTTCTTAATTGCTCATATCGGTACTATATAAATGCGAAAGTCTGTCAGTCTGTTGCTCTTTTACGGCTAATCCGCTGATAGGATTTTGCTGAGTTAATATAGCTAAAGCTAAAGATTTGGGTTCAACAACAAGACTACTTTTTTATATCATTACTACGTTGACGAAGTCATTGACAAACACCTACCACCTTAATAATAGGAATCGCATATACATATAAATAAAATTTAATCGCCGTAATGTATGTTTAAGCATATCCGGAACGTTTGCGCTAAACTTGTAGTTTTTTTATAAATCGTTAGATACACCAATTTTATACAGTCAACATTTGATTGTTGGTTTATTTAAATAGAATAAATAGAATATTGGACAAAGGCTACTTTTTAAATCGGGACAACGCTTAATTCCCCGTGGACAACAGGTAGTAAAAATTATCCTTCTGTAGGTACTTACCTATTTTTTCACATAACTTCTAAACGGCTAAACCGATTTAGTTCAAATTTGATATGGGTATTTCGGTGGTTTCCTATATGTGTGGAGGTGGAGCTGCAGTGGCTAAATAAATTATCTACAATATAGTGTTGAAGAGGAAACATTTGATTGTTTTTGTGTTTGTATTTATTAGGCTTAAAAACAACTGGAGCTATTTAAGAAATATTTTACCGTACGTACATTATCGCTAGTGAACATAAGCTACGTTATTTCTTTGAGAAATAAGAAACTTGTTTATGCAACTTGTTTATTTTTATTTATGCAAAGCCGAGATAGGCGAAAAAATATTTTACATCGCATTCGAAGCTATAATCGCTTCAAATAGATTCGTATTTTCATCCTATTTGAATGAGTTTTACCTAAGCGGATTGCACAAAATGTTCAAAATTATATTTTCTAACTAGTAAGGGAGCCCAAGAGGGCATTTCTGTAGTTATTCAGAAGCGAAAAAAAATCATATGCAAAGAAACCATTAATATTCCCATTTAAACGTTATTAAAGATTTCTTCGCCTATGATTTTTTTGTTGCGGGTATTCATTCACATTAGTGAAAAACGATGTTCAGACAAAGTCTAGCCCGTGTAACTTCTAATATTAATTTACACTTTTCATCGTTGGCACTTAATAGCACTTCATTGTCAATATTAACATAAAGCACTTGTTGTGAAAAAAAATGTAGGAATTTGCGTGACTTGTAATGCATAATTGTTTTTTGAGAATATAATAGTATCTTATTTGTGCCTCGTTTTGCGGATGGTTGACAGGAAGTCATAGCACGTTTACGTTATGATTGACGCTTTCGAAGATTTTTAAGTAATTTTGTTTTTTCGATTTTTGAAAAAGTTTAAATACGTTTGTTTGCATTCTAAAATGAAAAATTTAACATTAACTTTATTTCAATTTAGGGCCTAATTTTAAACGATTATAGATAAATGATGTTATTTGTTTGGCTCCGTATTTTTATAATGTATATTAAACTGTTTTTTCCATCATTTGAGAACGGGTATTAATATTTTTTTATTCGAAAGAGCTTACCTTTGATTCAGATAATAAAATTCCACGGAAATCGAATAAGTACATAATTTATGTGCATGTACATGATTAACAAATTGAAATTATAATCAGTTTTTCAAGTATCATTGCAAATTAAATTAACACAACTCCAAAGGTTTCCTGTGTGCTTTAGCAACTACAAATTTACTACCTCGGTCTCCCCTAGCATATCACATTGCTCAATCGACTTACGTCTTTGGGTCTATACCTATAAATTGGAGAAGAAAATGGTGTCTGTTACTTAAGTTTTATGTGTGTTAAGTTTCGTTATATGAGATGTATAAATTTCAGACTTTCTTTTTTTAGCAAATGTAGTGTTCAGTGCTTTGCTTAAAAAAAGGACTATGATTTAATAATAAATGATTTATAATTTATTCAAAAACTACCGAAGTCGCTTTTATTATCAATAGTGTGTGAAAAAATAGTTGAAATGAGGTTGCAAGTGATGTCTGGTGGATTATTGTGGGAGGCTCAAGGTGGTTTTAGGTCTAGAAGAGGATGTACGGCTCAGGTGTTTTCCAAAAGCATCTAGGTGTGGGTCGGAAGATTTTCTATGGATTCGTGGATTTTGAAAAAGCGTGTGATAGGGTTATACGAAGGGACATTTAACCAGATTATGAGATAAACGGGTCGCTGCTGCATGCGGTGCAATCTATGTATTTAGGTTATACAGCATGTGAGCGGATAGATGGCAATACATTGCCTCAATTTGATGTCAACATTGGCGTCCAGCAGCGTTGTATGTTGTCAGCACGCTTGTTTATTTTGTATTTGGATAAAAGTCTTTAAAGATTGGGGACAATGAATGAAGAAATGCCTATGGGTGACTAAGTGGTGAACTGCTTGCTTTATGCAGACGATGCTGTACTTTTGGGCTCTTCACAACCGGAGTTTAAACACTGGTCACAGTTATGGAAGGTTTTGTAAAGAATGGGGCTTACATTTGAATGCGATGAAAACCAAAGTTATTATGTTTGAAAGAGACGAAACCAGAACGAATGTGAAAGTTTCAGTAAGAGTTTTAGCTTGATGTAATGCTAGCACAAGTGAATGAAAGATTATTGTATATACTGGTTGTGCTTTTAGCAGAGATGGAACATAAACTTCGAATGTAGAAAGGACAGTGTATGCAGTGATAGCGTATACATAAATAATCATAGTCGAATTGATGACTCCCTTCTTTTTTGAGTCGGTTGAAATGTATTCTAAGAAGTCGTGGCTAAATTGCTAGTGTAGATATACTGAAAGAATTATTTCGCGTTAGCGCTTTTGCATCTATAAAACATTATTGAAATAGATTTTTTCATCTGTATGTATGAATAGATAATATCAAAACAAAACATTCACGTAAAGATATTAAGGTACAATGAGCTTAACCCAAATGGGAGAGATTACTATCGTTTACCCTGTGATAAAGAAACACCGAAACAAAGGCAACCCTGCACTTAGTGTACACACACAAAACACAAAGAAGATTAACCCTCGAACCCTACGTGGGGTCTTTTAAAGCCCAGGATTTAAAAAATATAAAATCTTTATCATATTATATGTAGTCGCACTTGACTTCTTGAGGTCCCGGGTTCAGCAAGAGGACGACGTTTGGCGGCTCAGCTTCTATTAAAAGCAAAGTTGGCTAGGATTACTTGCCACTTATCACATCATAAGACATATTTTCGGCTAATCGTGGGTGGCCTGATTATACGTGTACTTTTGCCTTCCTCTTTAGGGATACGACCATGAAGGCACTTTAAACATAAGAAGAGCTATCGCACTGTGTTTTTATAATTTGAAACGGGCAAAGATAATTAATTAATTCTAATTATTTATGATTAAAAGTAGGCCATTAAGCTAATGGACTGGATGAAATTTTGAAATATTACTCAGCGAATTCCTAATGTCTAGCATCTGGCAATCGAAAACATTTAATAACTCACAGCTCTAATGAGATGGAGTTTTATGACTGTTCAAGTATTACAGAAAATATTGACTAGACGAAGGAGGGAATAAATTCAAAATGGTTGTATTTTTATTCAACTCACGACGCTAAAAAATGATTGGATTTATGTAAACAAGGATAATTTCGTAAAAGTTTTTTGAATTGTAAGGGAAAATGTTTTAAAGTTTTTGTTACGGTTTTATTTGTTTCTAAGCAATGTAATTATTTAAAAAGTGCTTTTTAAATATTATTGTTTTTACGATGCTTTGTTGCGTTGCGTCTGTCTCTTGGATATTGGACGGCATATATTGTATTAGACATTTGTCGTCTTGCCACAAAAAAATACACACGTCTAATATTTTAGATAGTGTTTAATTAAACACCAATTATCTTTACTCGTGTTTAATTAAACATGCATTTTTTTATGGTACGGTGGATTATGTTTATAAGTCACCTCTTTGGTGTGTTGTTAAGGTGTTGGCACTGACTAGGTAATGTCTCGGATTTATTCAAAAACATGTTTTTTTTATATTTGTAATGAAAACAACATAATTGACCCGATTGCCGACAACTTTCCACAAAGTAGAACTAAAGTATGTTTTACTAAAATTACTTAATTTTTAAATTACTATAATAATAGGTATTTAGGACCTTACAGGATTGTTATCTTTATAAATGACAAACTTTGTAAGGATGGATGAATGGATGTTTAATTAGTCTTTTACGTAAAACCTACTGAACGGATTTACATATTTAGATGAAGCCTTACAATGATATAGAATAAAACACACATCGTCTCGCCACATGAAAATTGACGCATGTTTAATTAAACACTGTCTTAAATTTACATCCGACACACACACGCACACACGCACACACACACATACGCACACACGCACGAAGAACAAGAACGCACGAAAATTCAGTCAGAAATCACGAAATCCAAAAGAAAACATGAAAATAATTGAATTACAAAAAACTACAACAACCGACTGCAATTCTGTCAAAAAATCATCTTGATTAACAAAAAATTAAATATTTTAAGGTAGCTGTAACAAAAGCTATAGTAAAATTTATATATGACAATCTAAAAACGAAATCGAATATTAAACTTAAAAAAATAAGCATCAAAATCAACTCATCTTTGACCGGGCAGACGCGTAATAAACACAGTCAACCTTATAAACTCCTCCTTTTTTGACTTGGTTAAATTTTTTTCATAAATTTAGTTTTTTTTCATTAGAAAAACATCTAAAATACAATGTGTCAGAAGCAGCACCATTGTAACGTCGTACGAGTTTCGTCGCATTATATTGCTAATATTTTTTTATCCTATTAATACATATTCTAAATGTGAAAGTTTGTTCGTTTGTTACACCTTTACGCATAAAACTGCTGAGCCGATTTTCATGAATTTTTGAACTTACATAAAGGGTAACTTGGCTTAACACCTAGGATATTTTGTTTCCCGAAACAATGTTCCTGGGGGACAACGCGGGCAACGCCGCGTTCAACAGCTAGTTTTTAATAATTCTTAAATTTATGAAAATTTTATTTGACTTTCAGTAAATGTTCATGATACCTCATAAGATAACACCATATTTCAGTACAAAGTTTGTCTTTAATTTGAACCCGTGCCAAATTGGTTTACCTAAAATGGCTTTCCCACCAACAAATATTTAAACAATGCGGCCAATTTATTGTTAATTTAATTTTAGTTTATTAATTTGCTTATATTTTCTCAAATTTATTTAATTGACATTGGAGAAAAATAAAAGCCATTTTTTAAAAGACAGTGAACAAGGACACCGCTCTCCTGATGATAACTACGGACACCAAAGACATTACAGATGCGTCACAGTCCCGCGGTCAGGGTCCTATTGTAAAGTCTACTTTTTCTAACTTTACTTTTTGAGTCTACTTTTCTTTTACCTCTAGACCGAAACCTGATTTTGGCACAAATCCACAAAGAGATTTTTTTATACACTTATTTGCAAAAAATGATGTGTCTTCTTTCATCATACATAGCTAATAATTCAGTGGCTTGTAAAAACAGATTGTGTGATTTTCCCCATCTTCCTCCTTTAGAGACTGTATACCCTCATTTTTTGTATAAAATAGACTATCTGCTTTCCCATCAGGCAGGTCTTTAGAGGTGAACTTACGCACAAAAAAACATACATTCGAATTACAAACCTAAACTTTTTGGAGTCTTTTAAATATTTACAGTTTTTACATTAATAATATGTAAGAATTCCCTATTTTCGATGATAACATACAAATTTTATCATTTCAATACAGAGGTCACATATAATACTTTTTGATACTGAAATATCAAATTTCACTTTTATTCATAAATAAACTAGTAGAATCGTGAAACCCCCAACAACCGTTTTGTAAAGTAAAAACTTTTGTAAAGTAAAAAATAAAGTATCTTCACGCCCTTATTCCCAAAAAGGTAGACAGAGACACAATCAGGGCGCCCACGACTAGTCGAAGACACTAAGTCCTACAATGTGATAGGTGGCAAACCTATCGCCAACCGGGCACATACTCAATCCCAAGCAACATTTTTTGACCCGGGTTTCGAACTCGGGACCTTAGGCATTCAAGTCCAACAACTGAACCGCTAGATCACAGAGGCGATACCTTTCTACTTTTTTTATATGATGACAATCCAATAAAACATCTAGTCATGTCTTGTTGTTGTTCATGTCCTGTTCCTGTCAGTGAGAGATAACTTGGCCTATTAATATAATAGATGTTATGGGTGCACCGCTGTCCTGTGGTCAGAGTCATTAATTGTGCAAATTAATAAATAACCCTCCAACTCGGAAGAATAAAAAAAAGTATGCGTTTCGGAACCCTCAACGAATGTGACGACTTACACTTATTTAAGTTTTTTTATGACATTGGAGGGCAAACAAGAAGACGAATGTCCTAATGGTAAGAAATTCAAGCCCAATCACTACTTTGATGTGAGGTTAGCGTGGTTAAGCAAACAAACAAACGAACGCTTCAGCTTAATAATATTAGTACATATTTAAAAAACATTTTCTTTTTTAAAAAGAAATTCTAAAGCCGGGTACTCACTAGCGAGCTGTAACTGTAACTATTGCATTAACTGTAACCAAAAAACATGGTGTGTACGTTGTTCGCAAACCTGCTACGAACGGTACGCGTGCGGTTTGCAGCGAGCCGATGTCTACAACGTACCCATTTCTGAAAGCGTAACGTTGCACGTAACTGTAACCGTTACTGTTCCTAAAAACATAGTGTGTACGTGGTTCGCGTTACGTTCGACGAGCGACTCGCAGCGAGCTGACGATTGTCGGTTTTTGCCGCTAATCAAAGGGCGTTCGCAGTGCGCTCGTGGACGTCATGAGGAGAGTTGTTGCTAGATGCGAACCAGATGTATTTACGAGTTATTATATTAGTCTTTGAATTAATATTCTTTCGTCATTATGAATGAATGGTCAGAGGATAAAAGTCTTTTGCTGATAGACGCCTACAGGCATCTATAAGTAAGTATGCTGCACAGGCCATGTTTACAAACCAAAACTGAGAGCAGAGCAGGCCTTTCCGTTCGTTACTCCCCGTACACACTAGAACCTCGTTATTGTATCTGTTTGGTTACAGTTACAGCTCGCAAAATGAGTACGCTCAGAGAAGCTTACACATTAGGGCTGACACTGGCCGCAGGGCAGCGACACACCAGAAATAATTTTGATATCTATAGTCCATAATTGTCTCTTATGATCTTAAAAACCTTGTGATATGCAGTACCTATCTGTATAATAAAATGAATTGCTAAATGTCCAACACAAGAGCATAACTTCCGAACGACTGGACCGATTTGGGTAATTATTTTTTGATGTGTTAGTTATTATCAGAAGAAGGTTCTTATGAACAGAAAAACTGAGAACATTGCAGGGAACACGGGAAAACGTTATTAATATACAAACAAACCGAACGGGTGGAACGAAATTCGGCGTGACAGCTAGTTTTAACGTAAAAAAAACTAGCCTTGCTTTATCAAACGAATGCTTACATGATCCAATTTTGTAAGCTCCATGTTTTAAAAAATCAAAAACTATTGCGTGAATTCGCTCAGTAAACAAATATTTGCTTTACTCTCTTTTGTTTCCAGTTTCGAGAGTGCAGGACAAAAGTCCGTAGAAATGTATAGCAGGAAAACAAACATAAACTAGCTTTCATTGGCTCTACATTCAAACAATGAGAACGTGCCAAGTTAACAACTGGAAATTGGGAGCTTCGCAATAGAGATCACTTTCCGTGCCCCGAATCTTTTATCAAAACCGCAAAGCAACGTTCAAGAAAGGAACTTTTCGTACATATACGAATTCTGAATTTATTTGTTTCTTTAGTACGAAAATTAGAACAACCTACTATGCAGACTTGTGGAACAGTGTTGGCGTATAATATATCAAGTCGGGTTTTATGAGATCTTGGGTTTGATTTTCACGCCAAGCAACCCAACATAAAAACTGTTTTGAGTTGCTTGTTGCAAAACGATTTAGTTAATGTTAGACAATAATTTGTTTTATTGTGAAAATAAAAAAATATCTTCACGCCTATATTCCCACAAAAAGTAAGCAAAGGATCAAAGACACTCACGACTAGCCGAAAACACTAAAACGCACAACGTGAAAGCTGGCAAGCCAATCGGATACATATCCCATTTCGGAAAACTCACGAAGTCAAGTACAACATCGGACTGCTAGACCGTAGGGTCGATGACAAAAGAACAAGAACAAAATAAAAAAAAATGTATTTAAGTTCAGCGAAATTTTTTATAATATTGGAAGGTTAACATGGAGACGCATTTCCTGATGGTAAGAAATTAACGCCGCCTAGAGACAATAAAGGTAGTAATTGTGCGTTGCCAACCTTAGGCCGGGATGTTAAACCTCGTGCAAAAGTAAGTTTACTGGCTACCTTATCCTTTGAACCGGAACACATCATAGGCAAGCACTTATGTTTTGGCGGCAGGAACAGGTAAGACGGTGGTACCAATCCAGGCGAGTCACAGCAAAACTTTACTACCTAGTCAGATGCGACGGTGCTTGTGATGGTAAGCCTATGCTCACCTTTTACGAGTTGCCTGGCACAGGAAGGCAGATGGTCTATTCTGCAAAGGAACCAACACGAGAAAAATTTAAGGATTAACATTCAACGTCCATGGGGTGTAATAGTTTTCTTATGACAACAACGTTGCCCGGGATTTGATAAGCGCCCAATTAGCAATAGGTTTGCCGTCTACAACATAGCGGGATAAATATCTTATGCTACTTGTAGGCGCCTAAGCTGTATCATACCTATTCAGGGATACGAGCTAAGCTAAGTATCTAAATTTAAATATTTAATCTAAGTAATAAAACAATATAATACATATAACTAAATTGAAAATAAACATATAATCTAAATTTAAGCGAAATTATTAACAATGTATAATAACAACTTCACAAAGATATCTTTAAAATACATTCGGGTTTCCGAAGCTTAACGAATATAGCCGAAGCGCGTAATTTAAATAGTACTACTGTACAATTTAACCTTCATAATAAAATTTATGCCAGTTTTGAGCAGTTTTATTACATTTAAGTCTATGTACATCCTCAATTTGGCCTAATGAAAAGCTTTAAAAACGAGCAAATCTACGTTAAAGACACTTTTAAATATTATCTTAAGAAAACAGACACAATGGTGCCGATTCGCTTGGTACAAACTAGTCTAAACTAACCTAAAATTAGATTTAGAGTTGTCAAATCACGTTTGGTATTCTGCTGTACACATCTAACCTAAAAT
>NJDD01006731.1:16350-26636 GCA_002245505.1 Calephelis nemesis | reverse complement strand
GCCTAGGTGGTAAATATGGTATAAAGTTCTTTTTTAATCTGCTGTTTGGATAGTTGCTTAAACTTCTCTTAAACTCTAACTCAAATGTCTGCTTCATTAACTGAAAAAGAAACATGAATTAAGATGAAACACTAAATAACTTCTTAAAAAACGCAACAAACCTGTCGTTTCAACTATTTCCTAATTTTTAAGGAGTATTTTAACAAAAACTTTATGATAGGTAAGCTTTTCGTTGCTCTATTCATTTGCTTTTAATGATGAAGTAAAAACAGAAGATATGTGTATTACAACTAAAATAAAGTATTTTCTTTTGTAATTTGTAATAGAAATAAAATAGAATAGGTTATGTTGTTATGATGTTGTTTTTTCACAGTTGACTTGACGATGATCGACAAAGACATTAAATTTATACAGCCATGTCTTTATTTGTTTATTAAAAATTGACGTCGGATGTTGAAAACAAAGTCAGGTTGAATTTCATTTTCAATAAAACTTATGTACAGATGAGAAAATATATAATTGTACTTGAAATACTATTCGTTTTCAAGTAATTTCTGTTTCATTCTTACTCGGACCAATTCTCGACAAAGGAATGTAAAGCGTGTGTAAATACAGGGACATCACTATCCATTCAATTTATTGCCGTCTTAGAACTGTCAAATTAGACAGAAATTTTAGAAGTATGGTGACAACGGAATACCATTTCTCTAAAACTAATTTAATATTAGAAAATTTTAGGTTAGTTTAGAATTAGCGGTGACACAACAAAATCGGCACCAATGTGTAATAAACGGTATAACATTGTAAATGTCAGCGTTTAATAAGGAAAGGCTATACGATCACACGCCTGCAAAATTAAACTGGAAAGCTCTCCTCCAAACAAATTATTATCATTATAAGTTATGAACGTAATAGGATTTCCTTTGAATTTACAAAGCAATTTTCTGAATTGTTTAGGAGTTTTTTATTTTTCTGCGTATTATATTTGTAAAAGTAATCTTGGTGCATATATAACTAGAGGGAGGCAGAGGTATAATATAACCAGGGCGCCTATGACTTGCCGAAGATACTAAGTCCCACAATATGATAGGTGACAAGCATATCGCCAGTCAGGCATATATCCAAATTTATGAACTTCTTGAAGTCAAGGTCTGAGTCTGATCTGGGTCTGGTCTGGGTCTGAGGTCTGGTCGGACCGCAAGACCTCAGAGCAATAGAAATAATTCTCAAATCAATTCAAATTTTGTATTTTCATATACTTTTTCTTTTATAAATATGGCTTTCAATCGTTTTTCACGACTTATTTATCCAATGTCAGGTACAGGACAACCACACAGTAAGTATTTTACTTTATCTGAAGATATTGAACTATCTACCTAAAAAAATAGATAGTTCTTATTCTGTGTATGAAAATATAAGATTTGTTTACGGGTTTATTAAAAACGGATTTTTAGAATATCTTACTTTCTTAATCGGCTCTTAAAAAGCGCTGGCACCTTTTGTCCTAGTTCAATTATATGTTTTAATCGCAATCAAAAAGAAGGAGAAAATCAATTCGAGTATTTGGTTTTGTTTGTTACTCGATTACTCGACCAATAACAACACATTTCGGGAAGATCAGTCATGACTGTCATGATTCCGAGGTAGTCCCATATTTTATCAAGTTCCAATCGTATTAAAAATTTTAACACAAAATGAAATGAAATTTAAATAAAAAAAAATCAGTTTTAATTTTCTTAAATTTTTAGTTATGTATTCTTAGAAATTATATGAATGAATTAATGCTTCTTAGTTTATAACGGACTTACTTATGTAAGGAGGATATATGTTCAACTCCTATATTTTAAGAGTATATTAACCGATAAACCGATTTTAAAATTATTTTTTTAATAAAAAGAAGATTTTTCCGAGGTGAATGGCAAAGGGACCAATTGCCACAAATTCTGGATTTGATGACGAAGCCTTTGGGAAATCGAGAAAAATACTTAGTTTTTGTCTGCTTAGATGACTAATATTCTTAAATCGAAGTCGGTTTTTTTGTTTTAGCTATGTTTTTTTTAATTTTTAATTCTTAAATGAATTCATAATCCTTAGTTTAAAGACTAATGTGCTCCAAAACCGAATTATATGAGTTTATTCTAGCTCCTAGTTATTTTGTTTAGTTGGTAGCGTAAAACAAGTGATACGTATGTGGCTATAATTTGTTTTTTAATACATATCTTCACGCCAAGTCCCTTACGGGTAGGCAGATAGTATCGAGTGCCAGACCTCACGATCCTGACATACTTGTCTGGTTTCCTTCGCATACATTACTCTTTTCATACAAACACGCCGGTTTCGAAGACTTTTGACACCACCACTTTTGGATAATATCCGAGTAATCTGACCGTGAAATGTCAAACTTGTTCTCCCCGGTTACCACATTCATCCACATTCATATTGTTTATCTGCTTTGTCAATTTTTCGTCTGCCATTCCTTCCACATGACCGAACCAGCGGATTTACAAATGGGCACCAAGTTCATTAGAACTTGATACCCATTATCCGCAAAAAACAAATAAACACGCAAATAAAACATTCAAGACACACTTACCACTACACAACAAAAACTATGTAGGCAATCCATATTCTCAGCACTATATACTTTTATATAGTTACAGAGATATAGCACGCCAAAATAGTTATAAAATATACAATTTTAATTTTATTCAATATATACGATTTTAATTAAATTGTTATAAAATTTTATCATGTCCTTTTTATATTTTAAATTATTGTTATTTTAAGACTACTTTTATAAGATTAACATGTAACAAATAAAAACAAATGAAATAATAAAAACCAATAGTATCATAACAGAAGAAAGAAGAAGACAAAGAAAGACACAAGAAAATATTATTTATTTAGAACCCTAGTATCATAATATGTATGTAAATCCCAGAAAGTTTAATAAAGAAAATAAAATAAAAAGAAAAAAGATAGGTACACACCTTAGATAATAGGTGAGTTTTTCCCCCACAAACAAAAGAAAGATGATGTATGAATGAAAGATCTAGTATGAAGAAAGAAAGCATGAACAGAACAAAAGAGAGAACTAGAATGAATGTAAAACTTAGATATACAAAGGCATTGCTTTCCCATGGCAATGGAATTAGATGGTTGCCAATAACTGGCAACCGAATAAAAAAAAACCAGCGGATTTATTTTTCAGTCGCCAAAACTTCAGTTCTTGCCATTGCTTATTAAAAGAGATTTAGCCAGTAAACTGACGCAAGTTACTTCAAATACTGGCAACGCAATATTCTTGATATCGTTCCATTCAATAGTTCATGTTTGCTTTACTTTATCAAAAGAATAACGTTTCAATAAACATTTTTCCTTCATTCGTTAATCAAAGCCATACAAAATATGGTTCAGCAAATATCTGTGAGAAATTCAGACCGTAATAAACCCAAATGGGAGACTTAATTAAAACGATTTCACTAAACGCCAGCATTTTAATTGGAAAGTGAAGATTGACGAAAACAGTCTGTCTGGAAGCAGTCACCTGGATGCCTTACGGATGTTCCAATTCCAAGTAAATGTTTTGCTCCCTCCAATTATTCAGTCAAATAACTGTAATTAATTTTGTTACTTTAATTAATTTTGTAATACTACCTACTCTAACCAATTTAAAAGATTTTATTATTATTCGATTGTGGTCTAGTGGTGTCGGAAAAAATATCCCTTTTTGTTTTCTTATAAAAACATTTCCTGGTATTTGGTTTCGACATTGGGGGAGTTAGTATTTTCGTCTAGTCATGGGTGCACCTGGTTTTGCCTCTGCATACGTCTACGAGAATATGAAAGTTACTATTGGTCAATTTACTTTAATACGCAAGGAAACATTTTTTTTATGATATTGGAAGGCAAACAAGCAGACAGATTTCTTGATGGTAGGAAATTCACGCCGCCCAGAGACACCAAAGGTAGTAATGTTGCGTTGCCAACCTGAGGCCGGGATGTTAGGCCTCGAGCAAAAGTAAGTATATAGGCTACCTTACCCTCCGAACCGGAACACGTCATGACGTTATGGCGGCAGGATTAGGTAAGGCGGTGGTACCAATCCGGGCGAGTCGCTGCTAAACTCTACCACGTAGTCAGATGTCACAACACATCGTCACATATACAAAAACCCGAAACAATTTAAGAGATTGCTTTTATTCCGAAAATTGCTTCAATTTTCTTATATAAAATCTAAGTTGCCAGTACTGGGTAAGGGTTCGTTTGGAGCTAGATTTGCCACTATCATTGGGGATTGTAGTGTATTTTTGGCTAGTCGTGGGTATCCTGGTTGCACCTCTGCCTATTATATCATGGATACGTATTAATACTAGCTGATATAAAAATTAATAATAGCTAAGGGATAGCGTTTAGCGTACACGCTAAATGCCATGGACCATCTGCGAAGTTAGGATTCGATTCCTGTTGGTGGCATCCCATTGTTTATTTCTAGGTAAATATGTTCCAAAGTCTATAATTTCCTATGTATACCCCCTCTAACTTGTAAATAAGAGAGAGCAATCTACGAAAAATAGGTAGGTGTAGTCTTTAGATTACAATGAAAATGGGTTTAGATTAGATTTACAGAACTGCTAATTTTTTAGATGAACCATGTTTTAAAGCCCAGTGAAGTTATAAAAACCGAGAGTTTGGCAACACATTATAAATTCCAAAAAAAAGAAATGAAGCACATTTTCAATAACCAAAAACATATTTTTTTTATTTGTAAATATTAAAAACAAAGTTGTTTTTTGCTGATGGAAAACTGGAGTCGTCTTTCGGTAATATAGTCGACTATCTTAATATGTATATGTTGATTAGAAAATGAAACCATAGACAATTCCAACTTGCAAAGGCGACTTTATTTCTTTTCGTAGATTCCTTCCTTATGTAAAAATTCCTTACCAACAGTTGTCAATTAAATTAAAATTACGTAAATGTGCATTCAGCTACATGATACGTATTCGTTGGTGGTTTTTATTAAAGGATACATTGTCGTGCGGCACGAATACCGTCGCATTCTCAGAATATGTTTTATGACATTATGATTTTTAATGACTACATTTAGAATAGTTTTTTTATCTGCACTATTAATATAAATCTAAATGTTTTGTTAAATCGCATTCTTTCAAAGTCATGCCTAGTCGGGGCAAGGTCACCCGATATTTATTTACAGATGGGATTTCGGTGATAGCTTTTTTTCAATGACTCGTGTTTTGTATCACCTCATTTTTTGTGCCTACTTACTTATATAACAGTACCAACTTTTCGATTACGCTTGTAATGAGGTTTTCCATCCACACCGTCTTGTAGCTTTGGCGTCTAACACCCGTATACAAGAAGCATAGCTAAGTGCTAAGTAATGAAACAACGATGTGCGAATTACGACATTTAGCTATGCGTTCCTCGAGTCAAGCCATTCAATTCATAATAATTTTCAAGTATTATTTATGAATTGGATGACGTGTTGCAAGAACGCATAACTGAACGTCATTATTCACACATAGTTTTGTCGTTACTTAGCTAAGTATGCTTCTTGAGTACGGGTGTCAGAATTCGTTTTGCAGGAATATTTTTATTTCACAGTAAACTTGGAAAAGGATCCCTTAAACTGTATTTCCCATAAACTATTGCATGCATTTTTTTTAATGAAGATTAAACAATTATAATTATTAAAAATAAAATACAAACATTTTTTGTTAAAAATAATGAAACAATAAACTTCTAATCTTAATTGAATGTTAAGCTACCGGCGGTCGTAACACGAAAAATGCGATTTCTTGCGGACAACCAACATTTTTTGTCTTTTTGGAAAGTTTTCACTACTTCCCATTATGTCACCCTCTAGCTGTTACCTGCGGCTTTGCCCACATGACAAATGGTGTGACCATTTAAACCAGGAACATTTTTTCGGGATAAAAACTATTCTATGTGTTAATCTAAGTCACCTTCTATATGTGTGTCAAATTTCATGAAAATCGGTTAAGTAGTTATTGCATTAAGAAGTATATTAAACAAACAAAAATAAACAAACAATCATACAAACTTCCGCATTTATAATATTAGTGATTTGCACGTATACCAGTTCTTTTCATAAAAAATGCTGCTACTCTGGTGCTTCGGTTTTGAAAAGACTGGTTAATAGAAAAAAAACACGTATGCATTGTATAAGGCTTCTTATAAGGCTAAGAGCAAAGTAATATGGTGTAAAATGTACTGTGAATTAGCATTATAGGTGTTCCCGTATATGATTAAAATTATGATAAAGGAAACAAGCAGTTTGTTCTCCTCATGATAACAGAAAATCGTCATCGTAAATGTTATTGGTGGTTTCTTACGACCAGGACGGCGAATCTTGGGGTACGTGTGCAAGACTTTTCTCCCGTTCCCTATTACCCTATCATATTATGGCAATATAAAGTTAAGAAAAATAAAAACGGCAAGAACTGACGTTATAGTGGCTGGACATTTTGAATGTATTTTTACCTAAAACCTAAGTAAAGTATCTAAATAATGGAACCTCCAAATTGGTTTTAACAAGAGATGGCGCTGAAAAAAGAGAATTTATAATGTTGTAAGGCCATTTAGAACAATATTTATTGCTAAGCTTCTGCTATAAAAAGTACGAACGGAAACTAATACAGAGTGCAAGTACAAACCATCGGAATTCCGCCCTTCGCCGCTTTCTATGCAAATGTGTTGAAAACTCAACAATATATTCTGCTATTTAAGTTGACACTAATTGCTTTCCTTTTATCAACGCCTTCACAATGAATGAAAATCCATTTCTTTGTGCATGGATATTTTCTTACTTTAATCAATTAATCATTTAAATATTTATATTAACACTAACATGATAAATACGAAAACGTGTATTTTAATTATTTTTAAATGTGTATATTTGTATCTGTCCTTCTTTGTTGTTACAGCTATCTCAAAACGGAAGCGAGAAATGTGAGTACTGATATTGAAATAACGAAAATAATCGAAGCGGTTACATCAATCCAAAAAACATCGCAAATACCAAAAGCTTAAAAATTACATATAAATATATAACAATATTATGGCAAACTAAATTTACAGTGTGATATATAAGACAACTAAATAAACAGTATGATATAACCATGATTAATCAGTTTAATATATATTGGTAAACTAAATACACAAAAGAATAATGGATTAGATAATAAAATAACAGAACCTCATATTGCACGAGTTTAATCATTTTTGACGAGGCAATAATCATAATGGACATTAATAAAACACTGACCTAATTATTGGTAGAGCTCAAGATAAACTAATTCAATTGTTTTTGCCACAGCTCTGCAGTTAATACGGAATTCGTGAAGTTTGACGAAGTTTGGTATAATCAAAGTTATAAAGACAGGTGACTGTTGGGTCGCCGAGCAACATTTCATATTTATGTCTTGGGAAAATTTATGGTGCTCCCACATGAAGTTGTTGATAATAAAGTTAAATTGTATATCTTTATTACTGTATCTACCAGCCAACTCTGTGAACTTCTTACCTCTAGAAGTTGTTAGTCAACAACATTTTCAGGAAAACATTAAATAATATAGTATCAGTACTATTCAGTAAATAGCATCCTCAAAATAAAAAAAAAATTACAGGGAATTTCGTTTTCGGTGACACTTCAGAAACTGACAGCGGATGACGTTTCACAAAATGGCAGTTTAGTCTCGATTTTGACTACTGAGCATATGAGTTGGTGACAATGTATTTTCTATTTTTTACAGTTTTCACAGTCTATCCAGAGGAAAGTGGTCCTGAACAAAAAAAAATATATTTATAATTAACTATAAATTAAGCAAATTATGACTTGAACCATGACATGTAATATAGGAATTCATTTTTATATCAAACTAGGCGACCTGATTATTGTCATGTCACCTTAATTTGGAGATATATTGGAGTAATTTTGTTACACACCCACTAATATAACATTGAATTATCACTATCTTTTTTCAAGAAAAGTAATAAAAAGAGACAAAGCACTTTTAGTGGTGCCAGAATTCAGATTAGTCTGTAGACAATTCTACAGACATTTAAAATATTTCTCAGAAAACGTTCAATAGAAACATCACAATTTGACGTGTCCGGACTAATCTGACAAGTCTAAAATATTCTATCTCTTTAGTTTTTGTGTCTAAATAACTAAACTTAGTTTGTGAGCAGCAGAATCACCGCCGTTGACTAATTCGGCACCTACCAGTCCTATTGCGTGTAGTCTAAAATCATAAGCAAATTTTTTTTTAGAGTTATGTTCCTTAACATAGGTAATGGTATCATAATATAATAAATATTTACTTCCATGCTAATATTATAAATTAAAATTGTTTTATTGTCTGCGACGGAAGGTGACGTACATTTTATGCCATAGGATAGCAAATAAATACACGGCTTTCCAGATGATACTTCAGAGGAAACTATGGCCTAGAGACCGTGTTGGTTCCCTTACTGGAATATAACATTTGCCTCTCTATCAGATGGCTCGAAAGAGGTGAACATAGTTTTAGATATAAATCATTACCAACCAGCACCTTAAGCATAAAACATAAACTGACATACCTTATTTTTATCTGTAAATGGGTTCCCGTGCGAAGGTCAAATAATTTCAAGCGAGAAAAGCCGCAGACAAGCAAAAGTTCGTAAGTGGTTTTTAATAAAGAAATCGGATATCAAGAGGTTTTGCAAATGTTTAACCTCTTGTATGGGTAATTGTGCGATATACAACCGTCTTAAGAGAGATGAATAGATTCCCAATATCGGTGATTGAGGTTAGATGAGGGTATTAGCTCCAGTTAGTGTTAATCTGGTAAGGATCATTAATTTGCTTGAAATATTTTCCTTGGTCAGGAGAAAGTTTTATTCAACCACCTAATTGCCTCAGTGGTCTAATAGTCCAGTGTTGGTATTTACGTCATATGAGGTTGAAATTCCGGGTTTGATTCCTAAGTGGCAACCCAAATGTGTTTCAAAATTTTTTTTCTTGGGCAAACGGTTCTCCTGATGGTAAGAAAAACCAATGGCCTATAGACACATATCGATGTTACAGGAGAGTCACCGTAATGTGGCTAAGATCTTGGGCCTATGTTGCCTTATAGGCCCAAGATCCTGGCCACATTACTGTGCTGGATATTCTACCCTCTGTACTAGCATAACATGACAATCAAGGCGGTAGGAATAGGTAAGGAAGTAGATCCCTAAAGGCGCAAGTTTCTGCACAGCACTTTACCACCAGTGGTATTATAATTTATGGCCGATGTAATCTTTACTCGCTTCTTAGGAGTCACCTGGCATCTTTTACCATAAAAAACTGCGAATGTTCTCGATCGTGCAGCATTCTAACAAAACAAACCACATCTAAAACGGTACATCTGTTCAAAACTTGTGATGACTGACAGACACACAAAAAAGGGGGAAAGAGGTGAAAACATCTGCTTTTTATGTACACAATTCGATTATTATAAAAAATATAAAGTACCTACTCATTAACTAATAAATATCATTCAGTTTTTACTTTAACCGAACAGCAAATTTAGAATAGTAAATTAGTGAACTCGTATTATTTGTCTATTTGTACGAAATTTCGTATTGAATCCTTTGCCTTTTGTGAATATATATTGGAAATTACCGTTATTTCAAAATATTTCATATTTATTATTACTTATGATATTGGAAGGCATGCAAGCAGATGGATTTGTAAATGATAAGAAACTCACGCCGCCTTGAGACACCGAATGTGGTAATGGTGCGTTGCCAACTTTAGGCCGGATGTTAGGCCTCGGGTTAAAAGTAAGTTTATCGGCTAACTAACTCTCCGAACCTGAACACGTCAATGGCAAGCGCTGACGTTATGGCGGCAAGTGAAGGTAAGGCGATGCTAGGTACCAATCCGTGCGAGTCGTTTGCAAAACTCTACCACCTAGTCAGCCACGGTGTTAGTGATGGCAAGCTTATCTTCGCCTTTTACGAGCTACCTGGCACAGGATGGCAGATGGTCTATTCTGCAAAGGAGCCCGGACCAACACGGGGATATGGTCATCATCAGAAAGGTAAATTCATCATCATGCTTCATCATCAACATTTGTGAAATATAAAATATACGACTTGTCTAAAACAATCGATTTAAACAGCTCAATCTGTTTCCAGCAAACACTTGTAAGAACACTCGCACATAAGTTACCTTTAACACAAAAAGTAAATTGAAATCTCTGCATCTT
>NJDD01006730.1:0-13069 GCA_002245505.1 Calephelis nemesis | reverse complement strand
CACTTGCCAGCCTCTTAAGTGTTAAGTAACTACTCGACACATAAAAATACTGTTTATACGGTTCTAAAACGCGTTGTAAGTTACTGAAAGGATTTAACCGTTCAGTAATTTACTCAGTAAGTAACTACTGATTGCTTCACTGACACATTGTGAAACATAGCCTAAATCTTTCAAACTACGCAACGGATTTTGATGCGGTTTCCTTTTAATAGATAAACGTTTAAGGTAGAAGGTTTTTATGTATATTTTATACCCGTGCGAAGCCGGGGCGGGTCGCTAGTTCTATTATATAATTAAACAAAAAAATACATATTTCGACATAAATAAAGTTTCATTAAAATCAGGGTACCTACTTGTAATGTAGCTAAGGACAATCAGTCCATCCGTTCCAAAGTTATGATACTCATACTACAGATAGACAGACACACACACGCATGCACGCGTTACTAATAGACACGTCAAACTTATAACATCCTTCTTTTACCATCAGGGCTTAAAAATATAACCTAAGAGAAAATATATCGAAATAGCGAACAACAGCGGAAACAATACCTAATCTCAATTTAATTGGTTCTGTGAAGCAATTGAGAAATGCAAACAATTTGTTATTGAAAGGATTTTTCTATTTATGTAGTGCTTATAGCTTTCCGCAGAAATAAGAAGCGTATTAACCCAGAAAATTGACTTTAGGAAACTCAATTAATTTGAAGTGTTTATTACAACGAATAGCGGCCATCTTTAAATTATATCACACTTATCAAAAAGAGTTTATATTATGTTCGACGCCTATATTTAAAGGTTGTCGTGTCTGTGTGTTTGAGTTTGTGGAAGTGTGTGTGTTTGTGTGTCTGTGTGTGTTAATACTTTTTAATGGAGGGGCCTATTTTGATGTGATCTTTTTAGTTTTAAAACTGATGTGATCAAGATGGTTCTTAGCTGCATTACATATATATTTTGTTTTAATTTTTCAATTAACTGAACCTTTTTTTAATTTTAGGTGTAATAGCCTTTATGTGACTTATTGTACATATGTTCGTCTGTGTGGACTCTTGATTTGATCCACGTAACGGTTAAGCTGAAATTATGCATGCATGTGTAAAACAGATGACAATGCAAAATTTTATGACATAGTTGATCTGATGACAGAATAAGAAGGTGGCCCAAGGAGTCTATCGTGTTTGGGCTTATTTGATACTAGATACTAAAATAGTACTTCGCAGGTCTGCAGCTGGAAATAGCCCTCAATAATAAAAGCTTTTCACAAACATATGTTTTTTGTTAAATCTTATTTAAGTTGGTCGAGTTCTTAATCATTTGCGATTTCAAAAATTGTATTTATATGTGTGCGATGTACTACCTAGGCGGTTCCGTTACAGTAAAAATCAAAAAAAAGAGGGAAGATATTAGTTATACGAGTATCTGTCTATATTATGTCCGTCTGTATATCTGTCTGTTTGTCTGTCTGTCTGTCTGTTGTCTATCTGTCAGCTGAATGTCTGTCCGTCGGTCTATCTGTCTTTCTGTCTGTCAGCTGTCTGTCTGTCAGCTTTTTGTCTATCTGGCTGTCTGCCTCTATGATGTAATCGATTCTTACATAAATTACAGATAGGTTATGTCGGAGGTTATTAAAAAATGTTATTTTCAATGTTATTGTGTTAGTACAGAGACATTATATTGAGATTTATGTCGGTTTCCAGCAGTTTTATTGTACTAAAACTATTGGGACCCTCTTCCTTAGCTAGCTACTAGTCTGACTAGTAGGTAGGCTCTGACTCCATGTGTATACCGCCATGTACGCCTCCAGCAATAAACACTACAATATTCTGAGATTATTGACCAAAGTTGTGATAGTGATAAGTAGGCAGTACCAAACCGGAGTAGTTGCTGAACGGCTCCCGACCACCTGACGCGATAATCCAATTGTTGTCCTATGTTGTCCTAGGGAGTCTATTTTCCGTAGAAACTACACATTATTACTAATTCACTATTGAAAAGGTTACCTTGCATAGGAAACCTTGGTTGACGCCGATGATATATTTTCTATTCACATCTAGTTAAAAGGAACACGGAAACTCAACTGACTATTATATTTTACACTATATAAGATATGAAGCGTTAGGGAACTACATCAGTTACAGAAGAACTACGACTCCGCTGATTTCCCGTGTGCTCCAAACTTATTCAAAATGGCGGCTACAAACTTTTGCTTCTGCGTATTGTTAGCTATGGTACGGTTATTTTATATTTTAACTTAATTGTCTAATTACACTATCTTAGTATATAGTTCTGAGATCAGTTATCACATCCTCTAGACCAGAATACGATAGTACTCAACACTGTCATCATAGCGAAAAGAAAAGTCAGATAGTGGAATAATGAAAGGACTGTTAGTTATACTTTTTATGACTTAAGAACGACTAACCAGATTTTGCTGAAAATCGTTTTGGGGAGGTAGCTTAGAACTAGGAGACGGACATAGAATACATTGGCTAAATATATATGGCATAAATTAGCTAAATTGTACATAGGTATTATTTTTAGAATTAAGAATTTTGACATTCAAAAAATGTATATAATGTATACTTAATTTGAATAAAACACATTCATTCATTTTATCCTTTTAACCTAGAAACTAGGAAAAACAACATTTTGATTTTCCCAATACAGACTGAGCGGGTTAAACGAAGTTCGCCGGAACAGCTAGTTTCATATAATTTGATTCAAGAAATGAAACAAACATAAGGTTGTCCTGATGTTAAGAGACAAGGATGGCCTATGAATACCATAGATGTCATAGATGCCTCGATTAGTCAGGGTGTGAGGCCTTATGCGCAAGTCTACTGATTAATCTAGACCGGAATGATAGTGCCAAACACCGTCAATAAGGCGATAAGAATAAATAAGACGGATTATACCCACCTGGACCAGCTGCACAGCAGTCTACCAGCAACGCTCTTCCTTGTAATGACCCATTTACCCAAAGCTCGCATTTTATGAGTGAACTACCAGGCAGGATAACAATAGATAGGTCTATTCAAATACAGCAGGAGGGATTTATTTGCACACCTCACTTATCACTACTTTTGGACTTACTCGTCGGTCTAAGGGTAAGCGTGCATGCCTAAAGACATAGACCAACTCCGAAGCTTGGGTTCGATTACCGTCAAAGCAAGCATTTGTGTGATGATACATTTAGATATTTCTAGATGTGGGTTGTGTTTATTAAAATTAATTTCAATATTTATTTAAGTATGGTTAAATACTAGCATCGTTGATTAAGATCTATAACACAAGCATATAAACTTGAAGTAATTTGTGTAACGCGTCCAGGGTTATTTGTTTCTTTCGAAAACCGATCGTTATATTATGAACTACTCCTGCATTTTTTGTGTATTAATCGTTTTCTCCGTTTTTTATAAACAGATTCTAAATATTATTTTAATATACAAAAGAATGCAGTTCCGAGTTAGTCTCATTGCCACCAAGCTTGGATCTGATAGAGGGATCCCAACCAAATCGAGAAAAATGCTCATTTTTGTATACATAGTTACAATAGTACTATTTAAATTATGCACATCGGCTATATTCGTCAAGCTTCGGAAATCCTAATCTATTTTAAAGATATCTATATAGAGTTGTTATTTCACGTAATTAATCAATTCTCTTTAAATTTAGATTAGGTCAGCCAATTTGAAAATAAAAGTATAAAATGTAAAAAGAGTAAAAAGTGTAAAATCGAAGCTCATAATTTAAATAGTAGTATTGTAACTTACTTATCAAGATCGAGACCGGTTTTGCAGTTTTACTCTGCTAATTATTATTTTTTAGTTTGCTAGCCAAATGATTGTCGCTGAAGAAGAAAAAGCATTCCCATTCTTCAACATGATTCCATCTTTTTTCGGACTTCGTGAGAATGAAGCGCAGAATCCTCCAGAAAACCGTGGCGAAGAAAGTGAGCAAAACGACGAACATCAAGACCGATTTTTTGGTGGTGGACGAATAGTCAGTTGCAACTATACCTCTGCAGTAAGATACTTTATTTTTGTTGGTTGAGGGGTTAGCGTAGAGTGTATTAAATTTATTCTAGTATTTTTTTTACGATATTGGAAGGCAAACAAGTAGACGGATTTTCTAATGGAAAGAAATACATCCTAATGGTTTCCTGATGGAACGCCGCCTACAGACATCAAAGGTGATAGTGGTGCGTTGCTAACCTGAGGCCGGGATGTTAGGCCTCGAGTAAAAGTAAGTTTACCGGCTACCTTCCACGCAAAACCGGAACACTTCACGACGTTATGGCGGCAGGAATAGGTAAGGTGGTGGTACCAATCCGGGTGAGTCGCTGCGAAACTCTACCACCTAGTCAGATGTCACGGTGTTAGTGACGGTAACCCTGTGCTCGCCTTTTACAAGCTGCCTGGCAAAGTGCCAGATAGTCTATTCTGCAAAGAGCCCGGTCCAACACGGGGATAATAGTATCTATTTATAGCATTTCCATATTATAAATAGCTGACTCGGCAGAAGTTGTTCTGTTATATTTTAATGTCATTTTATTGAAAAATGGGGGTAAATCATCACTTAGGGGTATGAAAATAGACAATAGCACAGACCTACATAATTATACATATTATGTATGTATGTACGTATGTATGTATGTATGCATGCTTGTATTTAATTTATGGACATATGGTTGCAAATGAACAAAGGTTTGTATTGTTTTAGCCTGGACTTTCGTGCTACAGCTGTACCCAAGCTGTTAGATGCCAAAGCAGCGATGTTGGTATTTTGCGCTCTTGTCATGGATTGTTGCCATATTGCAATAACGGAAGGTGCTCGTTCGTCGCTGGAACTGCTTGCAACGGTACCACCACTGCATAAGGAAATACCACTTACTACTACTTGACTACTTACTACTAATTGAAGGTAGCAAATGTTACACGGTGTGCTTTATGAAGATACAATAAAAGTAATTATTAAGCACAATTTTAATTTTGTTTGATAAAAATAAAAAACCCGAACACAATGTAAAGCGAAACGGAAGATATTTATTTCTTATGTTTTAAGATATCGATCGGCTCTCCTGATGGTAAGAAACGACCATCGTCAATAGAAATAAATGTTATTGGTGCTTGGGTATGTGATACCTACCACAGGGTATCTTAGGCCACATGTTACTCTACCATACCTAATCGAGCTGCTGGTAATTGGTACCAAACTAGGAACAACTCGCAGTTTTTGATACTATCTAGTTGTTACTGAATGTACTTCTGAAATAATGCAGTAACTTAGTAGATTGTTAATGTAGTGGAATCGTCACATCCTGACCTTAAAAACCTATATTCTAACGGTACACTAATAGGGATAGTAAGGATGTGATTGAATACATTTAATTTTTTGCAATAAAGATATAATTACTATTATTTATCATTGCAATACATAACGTTGTATCACTACATTACTTTTATGAGATTGGTCTTGAAACGTTATAGCATAACACCATCCATTAACGGCCAATATTAATAATCAATCCTAATCCAAAACTCGCTGTCCAAGATTGATATTTTGATCCATTTTTATGTTATCGCTTGCCAATAAATATCTGTGCACTGGATAAATATGGCAATTAGGTATGGGATAGGCTGGCGGATACACATCTATCTAGATTGCTTGAAATCTATTAGATTGAGATACATTATTAACATTGGCCGTAAGTAGATAAGATGAGTAGCAAAACCTCCTATAGAATGACAGATAATAATTATCAAAACCCGCTTAAGTGAAAGGTGGTTTGCAAATTCCTCTATAATCGATTTTAATTTTGAATATTCTTGCCTGTAAGATTACTCTCGATTTTCTCGACTTTCGATATCCTGCGAGTTGGAAATTGGAATCGTAAATATCATTTTAGGTACTTATGAACACGGTACTAGCGGATTATTAACATAAAGTTACAACATTTTTTTAACAAATCTGATAAAATAAATTATTGCTAACTATTAACTAAGTGTTAATATTTCGCCAGTATTGTGTTCAATAGTACCTAAAATGACATACTCGCTTCCAATTTCCAATATTGTCTGAATCGAGCTTCAAAGTAACCCCCCAGATCTTGAAAATATTTCAGTACATACCACGATTTTAGGCTAGCAATACGACCTATTTAGAATAAAATTTTGTCTATGTTTACGTATCTATAACAAATTAAAAATATCGTTTTTTGTAAATTTTCTCTGAAGTAATTAATTGGGTTTTGATGTTAGACCCCTCCTGATATTTTTCCCTTATTAAATAACGAAACTAAAGACGATTGCAACCCTGTTTCAAGACGCTTTTTGTCTTAGCCACTACCTATCTTATTTACAGAGATCAATTGTTTATCAGTAACAATTAAGGCCATGATGACGATAATGTGTTTTATTCATAACTTATTATTGTTACCCCAAAGCCAGCGGTTCTAAAATAAGGTTCTATGTAGCCTTGTTTATTTATTTTATGATAAACCAGCTGTTGACCGTGGCGTTGCCCGCGTGGTTAATGGTCCCATAGAATCATTTGTTTCGGGATAAAAACTATCCTATGTGTTAATCCAAGTTATCCTATGTGTGTGCCAAATTTCATAAAATCCGTAGAGCAGTTTTTGCGTGAAGGAGTAACAAAGAAACATACAATCTTTCGCATTTATAATATTAATAGAATGACAGCAGACAAGCTCACAGTTCTATTGATGGTAAGAGTCAGCGTATAGACACCATAGATATTACATTCTGTGGTATGGGTTGGATATTTCAAAGCATTTTAGCTGATCCTACGAGTATTTCGGATGCAGCTAGAATGCTTTATGATTTTATTTATGGTAAATTTAAGGTGTTCTTTGCCATACATTAACGACCACAGAGTTGACATTGTCACATTTTGTGCAAAAACTGTTTAAATAAAGATGGAAAAAAACATTAGTGTTTCGTGGACATAAACTTTGAGAACCGCTGCCTTTAACTATAGAAAGGTAAAAACTATTATTTCACCACTATAAAAGAAGTATGTTATTTGTGAGCTGTTATCAGTTTTAGTCAGATTACAAGCTTCCTTATTCCTCGGACACTCGAGATGGCTGCTGCAAAACTCTTCATCGGTATTTTGTTAGCGACGGTATGGTTTTATTTCTACATTATAATTATTATTATATTATAAATAAATAATATTATATTATACCTAATACTTGACTGCATGAGGTTCCGGGTTCGATGGCAAGCCTATCGCCAACAGGGCACATATCCAATGCCGGGCAACGTTTATTTTATAAAAAAGTTGCAAAAACATTTTCTAATTTTTTGTTGCCCAACCCGGGATCGAACCTGGGACCTCAACAAGCCAAAAAAACGGACCGCTAGACCACATAGGCGACATAGATTTTAAAAATACACATAGAACCACTTGCACGTTCCTGGGTTTTTTTTATTTAGCTCTGAGTTTTTTATTCGACATTAGGGTGATTTAACTTAAAATTAAGGTTTTTTTATTTCGTATTTTGTGCATTTTTGTTTTCATTGCATGTTTTTGCATAGTAAGTTAGTGTACAATAAAGCATTAAATAAATTAATTAAAAAATCGCTGTATAAGCAACTAATTCAGAGATTAATAATTCAACCCCGTAGGTCTGCCACATACGTGTTGGTCCGGGCTCCTTTGCTGAATAGACCATCTGCCTTCCTGCCAGGCATCTCGTAAAAGGCGAACAAGGCTAACCGTTACTAGCAACGTGACATCTGATTAGGTGATAGACGGTAGGTGGCAGAGACTCGCCCAAATTGGTAACACCGCCTTACCTATTCCTGCCACCATAACGTCAATGCTTGCCCTTGACGTGTTCCGGTTCGGAGGGTAAGGTAGCCGGTAAACTTACTTTTGCTCGAAGCCTAACATCCCGGCCTCAGGTGGCACTACACTACACACCTTTGGTGTCTCTAGGCAGCGTGATTATTTTAACATCAGGAAATCCGTCTGCTTGTTTACCTTCAAACATCATTAAAAAAATACGTACCGAATGCCAGTACGAAATTCCTTTTCGGATATTCAAAACGATATTTCACACAAATTCCATATGTTCGTGTGATGTGGAATGATAGATTTCTGTGGGTTTCCTGAAATCGAAATTAGGTTCCGATTATTCCATAAGTAATAATTTCAAACACATGGAATTTAGATGAATTTTGCAACGTTCAAAATTAGATACATTTTGAATATTCCAACGTGATTCCAAACATATGTCCGAACTTACGGCCAATTTCGCAAATTTTCTGGATGAAAATTATCAATAAATTAAACTGTAAAACATACGATGATTTTTCCCAAGAACCTAGGTACATTCTTGTATAAAAAGATACTAGCTGACCCAGCAAACTTCGTATCGCTTGACATTAATGCTTCGATAGTAGCGCAGTCTGTCGGATCCAATGTGAAACATTCCAAAATCAACGGCTATTTACAAATAGAAAACTAATTAAAAACATTTTCCAGAGGACCAAATTGTGAATCTAAACCATTCTCGAATCCCCTTGAACACAAAAAAAAAGATATATTTTGAACTTTAGCAACTTTCCGGTATTTGCTAAAAACTGTCATAAAATTCTAAGAAAGATAGGTATTATAATGTTATTTTAGACAGGAATTTGACCTACTATTGATTCTATTATCATCGATTCGGATATTGTATTTTTTTTATGTGATAAAACAATGAACAAGGGCACGTCTCTCCTGATGGTAAGAGACAATCGTGGTCACACCTCCACCGGACCTGAACATGACACTGTCCATAGAGCCGAAATAGGTGAGGCGTTGGATCCCAGACAAATATCTAAATAACACTCTACCATCGGTTTTTTGGACCATGTAGTGATTTCGTGTTTTTTTTTTGTCTACTGGCTATTATAATCCATGAGTACTTTTTAACAAACCTAATCAATTGACGGTAAGTGGGATCATAACTGATGAGTATCACAACTGCTTGCTGATTTCAACAATTTTAGCAAAGCAAAACTGTAAAATACGACTTCGATTTAAATTTTATCATCAAAATCTTGACAAGTATGTTTTTCATTGTTCATAATTGGTGAAAAACAAACCACCTTAAAAGTACGCTTTTTGGGTAAAAAAAACCTTTCTAAAATCAATTCGCAAATTACGGGAAAATCCATTAACACAATTATAAAAATGTAGGAGTTGAACTAACAACCTTCTTCTTTTCTCAAAGTCGGTTGAATTTAGTAGAGTAGGGTAGCCGGTCCACTTTCTATTAGGAGGCCTTCCATCGCGGTTTAATAAAATCTATTTTGTCTATGAGACTTGGTTGTCTATTCGGAACTCATCCGTGTGCTTATTAAATGATCTCTAAAATAAAATCTTACGGAAGACATGGCAGCATGGCCTAAAGGTCTTAGCCGGCCGCAGAAAGGGGCAAAATGTGGTTAATGAAGATGGTCGTAATTTTTTCACAATTAAAAAATTTAGTGCAAATAAAATTAGTTAATTTAGGTGGGAATTAGTTCAATTTTGTTCAGTGAAAGTGCACAAATGAAATAATTATGAAGATCCCCCAAAAATCTTCCAAAGTGAGCTTGTGTAAAGTGACCACCGCTTAACACAAGACACTGGTGACTAATTACTGTATAAGAACTATTTGATACGGCAGACATATGACTAATGACTGTATAAGAATTAATACGAAAGACGTGGCAGCATGGCCTAAAGGTCTTAGCCGGCCCCAGAAAGGGACGAATTAACCTAAAAAAAATTAAAAAATATACTTTAGTTTATCTTGAGCACTGTGAACTAATTTCATAGCTTATTTTTAGCTGGCCGTCAATGTTATTTTCGCGGAAGAAGAAAAGCCTTCTGGCAACGAGCAGAACGGCGAGCATCAAGATAGATTGTTTTGGTCTAGACTAGTGGGTTGCGATTACTCTACTCAGGTTAGTAAATAAAAGATGTTATCCCACCACAGTAAAACTGCAAGAACCCGTTTGAAAATTACACAAAAATACTGTCGAATTGTCAACCTCCTCCTTTTGCGAGAAAGAAATAGGTACACACCAGACAACATGCAATCTAAAGTTGCATGCATAAAAAATGTTTTGAGATGAAAATTTCCACAAGTAATTAGCAAATTATAAACTACTCTGAACAAGTACAAGTATTTTATGTATTGGTATTATTGTTATTACCAATTTTTAATTGTACCCGAAATACATGATACAATGTTCTTAACAACGGGCGACATTAAATCTTATTAAAAGTTTTTTTTCTGTTTAACCCATATAAGGAAAATATTAAATGACATAAGTAGACCTGTAGGGTTACACTTCAATTTCGATTTCATTCAAATTGAAATCGGTTATGGTGATAGGTTATCTGTTAACATTTAGTTAATAATAAACAATTAATTATTTTATAGGACTCGTTGTTTTTTTTAAACTTAACGTTAATAATGCGTTGATGCTGTGATCAAGATACCTAAAAGGACAAATCCCATTCCAATATCCAATTTGTATGAAATCGAGATCTATGAGTAACCCTATTGGTGCACAAGTAAATAAAATATTTACTATTTAATAAACACACATTACCTAAAAAATAAACTAAGCATTTAACTACTTAAAGTTAATTATTTACGCAAAGATAATCTAAACTATGACAAGGATATGTTCTTAGCTGTTTCGCAGCAACATACTTCTCAAGGCAGAGACAACACTTACAACCAACAAAACAAAATATACCTACACAAAACTACAAAGTAAAGTAAACAAGTATGTTAATATTTCTAATAAAGTATTTGTATTCCAGGCTGGATCAACGTGTAGGAGCTGCAGACAGACTATTCGGTGCCTTAGTAATGGCATTGGTATTGTCCGGACTTGTCGTGGCTTCCAGCAATATTGCAACAACGGCCGATGTTCCAGCACACCTGGATCTTTGTGCTCCAGCGCTACATCTTCCAGCTCATCTTCGAGTACATCTAGCAGTACCACTTCATCTAGTACTACGACCTCTACTACTACCACTACCACTACGACTCCTGCACCACAGGGTTAAACCATACTTCTAAACGGACCGACTTAACTACTACGGCACCTAATTTCCTATTTCGTTTTGGGCATTGATAATAAAAAACAAAAAAATAAATATTTGACGCAATGTATTTCATTTCTTATTTAAACTAACTGCTCATATTTTTTTCAAATGAAACGAAATGGGGCGAAAATAATGCAAAATAAACTACGTTGCTTACGATCTTTTATGGATTGGGTAAACAGTTTACAAGAACATGCAAAGATATCTTCACACTCCTTATGGGATAGGCAGACAGTATCGAGTACCAAATCTCACAATCCTTGCAGACTTTTATGGCTTCCTCCACATCCATTACCCTTTTCATAATAACACGCCGGTTCCGGAGATTCGAAAATACCCTCGTATAGTACCCAAACAATTTAATGGTAGCATGTCAACCTAAGTCTACCTGGGTATCTACATCCATCCCTATTCTCATTCATCTCATGGTAGGCGAAAGATTGGCAAAGCATACCATTCTTTCCACGTGACTGAACCAGTGGAGCATGCCCTTTCGCATTTTAACACCAACACTTTCTTTCAATTCCACTATTTCTCGGATCTCAGTGCTATAAATGAGGTCAGAGAGCTTCACAATACAGATTTTCCGTAGAGCTCTCATTTCGATTGCATTTATTCTACACTTAATGCTTTTCTGACATACTGTTTGTAATGAGCACAGATTTATGCGAAACGAGTCTAACACCTTGACTCAAAACCTCGCTTTGAAATAGCTTACCCAGCGCTCCATTCACACTATTTCTTGCATACACTCTCCTTTCTATATCCACTGTGTCTTCTTTCCCTGCTAAAAGCACAACCTTGATATGTAATTTCATTTCAGTTTACTAGAAGCAGTCCAGTATCAGTGGACTAATTTGTTACTTATATTTCTATAAATTTTAAAGAAAGAAAAAATTTCGCCCCAGACAGGATTTGAACCTGTAACCTTTCGTCTTAAGCTGACCAATGCTCTAACCATTTGAGCTACTGAGAATTCAAGTCCCGTGGCGAAATTCTTAATTCCTTTCTCACCCGTTAATGCAGGTAGTTATGTCCTACAGATACACAGTTCTGAGTACCTGCTAAATGAGTCCATCGTTTCAGATGAAATTCACATTTGGTACACATATGTACCATAACTTCCGTTTCTCTCAAGGTATTACTAATAGTTCTTTCTGTGATATAAGAAAGCAAACGACCATACGGATTTCGTGATGGTAAAAAATTCACGCATCCTAGAGACACCAAAGGTGCGTTACCCACCTGAGGCCTGGATGTTAGACCTCGAGTAGAAGTAAAAGTCTTCTGCCTCCTTCATAACGTCAACGACAAGCGCTGACGTTATGGTGGCAGAAATAGATAAGGCTTTGCTACTAGATTCTACTACCTTGCCAGATGTCTCTGTGCTAGTAACAGTAAAAGAGGTTCCGCACTACGCGCGATCCGAATCCGATCCGAACCCATAAAAGTATGTTGAGGTCTTTCAATAAAACAAATCTTGCTTATATCTTCAAATATATTTACTGATTCAAAATTGTACGACGACTGTGGCCATCTTGCCACAACGAAACTATTTATAAAGTTTTTTAGTCGACATCAATACTTCTTTTAGCGGTCAACATGACATTCAAGCGGATATTCAGATAATTAAATTAACAATATCAGTACCGGCAATTACTTTATGACAAAAACAAATGGTTTAAATAATAGCTGAAACAAATACTTGATTAATAAGTACAATCCGATGTACAACTAAGACAACATGATATAATTTAATATGAAAAGTAATACTCTCGATACATTCATGGTTGCCAACATGATATAATTTAGTATAATAAGACAGATAATACACTGGATACATTCATGATTGCCAACATTCGGCCATCCGTCATTAAACACGTCCTCGTGTTGTAAAAAAATGAATATTTTTACATCAACTATATTGCACTTGTTAGAATTTAAC
>NJDD01006723.1:76097-92824 GCA_002245505.1 Calephelis nemesis | reverse complement strand
ACAGAATATATAATATAAGGTATAATAAAAACCTAAGCATAAACTTTTTTGTCCCGAAATTTTGACATTAAAAATCTGTTGTAATGCTAATTACTCCATTGTTCATATTCGTTACTTAGTGAGTTTTTCTTGTCACCTGACGATATGTCCCTTTAATTTTTGGCATGGGCCTGTGGTCTATTAAGAAGGGGTCAGATAATTCGATCAGGTCACGTGTCCTGACGCGAGCCTAGAAATTTTTACCCATTCCAAAAAAAAATTGCGCAACGCCGCTAAAGAAGTTTTCACTTCAAAAACCTAGTCGAATTGAGAACCTCCTCCTTTTTTGCAGTCGCTTAAAAAAGGAATCAAACCCAAGAAAACGTTATAGACGTTGAGAGACGAATTCGGCTAACCCACAAACCGATAAAATTCATAACGTAGAAGAAATCCAATTAATTCCATCAACTTGCCTCCTAGCTCAAACCCGCAGATCTTCAATAAAACGCGATATTAATTTACGAAGTTGTTTATTTCAATAAAGGCCATTTAAGCTGAGAATTTCAATTCTCTCAGCGTTCACAGCTCTGGCAACGAAGTTACGCCTTTCGTGGCACAATTAAATGAACGAAGGAATTAGATCGACCCATTTATTGCTTTTGAAATTTATTTGCCGCAATTAGACTAAGGTACGGATAAGGGCTGCTTAATCACTCGACATCGATTGGAAATAAATTAGTAAAAAAAATAATTAATCTTTATTTAGAGATTTTTGAAGTGAAAACTTCGTGAGTTGACACTTCGAACTTTAATGGGCACATTGAAATTCGATTTCTTAACCTTTCATCGTAAATTAAGGATAGGAGAGAAAAGGGGTCCACACAAAGTCTAAGCTATTTTGATGAAGTCGATTGTGGAGATATTTTCGATTGAAGAAAATCGCAGGCGATAGTTCCCTCGCGGGCCAAGCCATGGCCAGAAGCTAGTCAACAAAAAAATAAAATAGGAGTGCTTTTCTGCAATATAAAAAACGCTTTTTACTACATGCATATGAATAATTTACGTGTCATGTTGACTTGGCTTTCACTGGCTAGTGTAATAAGGGGTAACTACTTGGCTACTTTTATTTTAGACTTTTAATAAATACCACGCTGACAAAATCGCCGCCATAGCTAGATAAATCTGAAAAAGCGATAGCTGGTTTTTACTTCCTTTTAGAGCGACGACAAGAATATTTTTTGTATGTGGAGATAGACTGGCAAACGACACATGATACTTTATATGGTAAATTAGGTTTCGGGATAAAAAGAAAAAATTATGCATTTCCGCGAAAGACCAACGACGTATCAATACGTATTGTAATCAAAAAGTAGATAGACCCAACAAATCAATCAAATTGCTAATACATTATTTCGGCCGTTGTGGGTCATTAGGCACAGTTGGTGAAAGGCCGACAATATCCCCTGTGTGGGAGTGCCTTAACAATTGTTTATGGATACAGAAAGTAAAGTTTATTCTCTCCCCAATCGATGAATCGACAATCATCATCATTTCAAGCACATTTTTTTTATGATAATGGAGGGCAAACAAGCGGACGGATTTCCTGATGATAAGAAATTCACGCAGCCTAGAGACACCAAGAGTGGTAATGGTGCGTTGACAACCCGAGGATAGGATGCTAGACCTCGAGCAAAAGTAACTTTACCGGCTACCTTATCCTCCGAACCGGAACACGTCAACGGCAAGCACTGACGTTATAGCGGCAGGAATAGATAAGGCGGTGATACCAATTCGAACGAGTCGCTGCGAAACTCTACCATCAAGCACAAGTTAAAATTTGTACACCACGAAATATAATCATTGTATCTAGTCTATCGCAGCATAAAGACGATAATATCACAACATCTTTGAGTAAGACAAGGATGGACATACAAAAACTAAAAATATCCCAGACCTAATGTGAATTAAACTTTCTACTGCGCAAATGTTGCCTAGCTCCTGTATATTACCTATTTCCCATGAAGATACAAGCACTGGAAGAAGATAGATGGATGTAGATCCCTGGACGTCACCAGACGACAAGAGGTGGTCAGTAGTCTAACCAGTCTAAATTAATTAACTTTTAAATTATGTAAGTTCTCCAGAGATTAATTACTAGCCGATATCCCTCGTGTGTATGGAAAAAATCAAGTGCTTTTAAAACTTTCCATGCAATGTTCCCCGTTTTTCTCTTCATAAAATCCTTCCCTTAACAATAACATAGACAACAAAAAAAAATTACTTAGCAAAATTGGTCTATCCCTTCAGGCGTGATACGACGACCATCGAAATGGGGATTCATTTTTATATAGGTACAACTAGCTCCTAGTCAAAATTCGAACATAATAAATATTAATTATAAGTTAATCAATATAAATTATTATAAATTGTTACGATTGTCATACTAATAATTTTATTATTAGTATGACAATCGTAACTATTTTACGCCCACGAAGTTGCAGACAAACAGCTAGTTATACAAGGTTTTCTCGAATTAGTTAACAATATATCAGCTACTCGGAATAAGCACATAAAAACGTAAAAAATAGTAAAAAATCATAAATAAAATTAGTCAATTAAAAATATGGTTAATGGTAGTATGGTTAATTTTGTTGCGCACTCATTGAAGTAATTTTAAGTTATTGCTATCTTCTTTTAACGAAAGTAATAGAAAGAGACAAAATACTTTTTGTGACCTCAGATTAGTCTATACACGACATTTCTACAGAGGTTTAATCTATCACTCGGAAAACATTGATTAGAAACATTACAATTTGACTTGTATTACAATATTACATGTCTAAAATGTTCCATCTCTTTTGTTTTTGCTTCATTTAAAAAAGATAGCATGCATCTAAAATAAGTTTAATTTATGTACAGCAATATCGCCAGCAATATAACCACCATTGTCGCTAAAAAGTTAGCGCTCCCAGCTGTTTGTCGTACAACTTGCGGGGTCATTGACCCTTCGCGGAATTTGTTTTAATAAGAGTCTATTTTTTTATATTTTTAAATGAAGAAACACTTGCACTGTTTTACGTATCACTTATACTTTATTACTATTTTTTATAAATAGGTTTCGCTTTTAAAAGCATCACCAGGGCTAGACCTTAAATTAGTCTATTTTTTTTAATTTTTACTATTTCAGTTATGCAGATTATTCAGCCTCAATTTCGTGCACTAATTTGAAAATGCTTTATATATTCACTGACTGTTACATACATATACTAAGATTGCAGTCAGTCATCACATGAATAGAGTACAAGCTCGTTCCTATATTGAAAGCACCTTTCTGTACCTGAATTACTAGTCTCAGGTGCAGTTTGAAATCATAGCCAGAATCAGCCAACTCTTAATAACCTAGGACAGATATATTACAGAGGAGGGATTACGCTAATTGGACTATGTACAGTCAGTATCATATTTTATCTACATTTTTATGCTAGATGTAAAATAAGCCTTCATTTTGCTAGTTCCGCGTAATCAGTGTAACTGTTGTGGCAAATAGTCCTCCAAATGACACAGAATGTGACAAGCCTAACTAACGTTCTCACAGCCCACCTACGCAAACAGAACATAGATAAAAGAAGACTTTGAGAAGCAATATAAACTGAACGCGGAATTAGCAAAGTAAAGGCTTATTTTACATATGTTATGATGGATTTTCACAAAGTAACGCTTTAACGTAAAAGTAATTTTTTTAACGCTTGATTACATACAAAAATACATTTTTATGGTTAGAATAAAAAAAAACGAGATTTGATATGACACACACAATAAATTTTTTTTTTCTTTTGTTAGAGGTCAGAAAGCAAGCACACTAACCGTGATGGACACCATAAATGTTACAGATGAGTCGCTTTCTTGAGGCCGTATCGATGGCGTATTGTGTATGTCTATTGTCTACCCCAGTTACCCTAAACGCAGATTCAAACAAATTTTTGGCACCAAGAATACCCGCCAGGAATACGTGGCGAACCCGTACCAACAAAAGGAAAAATGTTTCATGTAGGTACACACTCAATACAACACTAATGTTTAGTTACTGTTTCACGTCTTTGGAAAAAGGCAATCATACAACTTAAGTTATACAGTTGCTCTTTTAAGTGGACATTTAGCAACATGGAAACAATACTACTTGAGTTCACGGTAAGCCGCCAAAGGCGATCTCAACTATTCAAGGAATTATTCACCTGACAACTAAACTAAATTTGGAAAAAAATGGAACCAAAAAATCTGTCAACATTCACGACTCTCAACTAAAATATTATTAGAAGTAATTTCAACAGTAATGGACAAATCAAAATAATACTCGAATTTCGTAAATAACAAAGAGCACCTTCACGCCTACCTCCGCGAAGGATAAGGCAGGGGCACAACCAAGGCACCCTCGACTAGATCGAGACACAAGTCCTACAATGTTATAATGGGCAAGCCTATAGCCAACAGGGTACATGTCCAATCCTCAACAATTTTGTTTTTACATACTTACATATGCATGTACATATCTTCACGCCAAGTCACTTATGTGGTATGTAGAGAGTATCGAATGCCAGAGCTCACGATCCTGACAAACCTGTCTGGCTTCCTTCACATTCATTCATTCATTCCTTCATTCATTCCTTCACATGACCGCCTCGTTGGTCGAGTGGCTAACGTACACGCTTAACTACATCGACCAAAACATGAGGCTCGGGTTCGATTCCCGACGGGGGCAGGCATTTGTGTGATGAACATTTAGATGTCTGCATTTCCGGGTCTGGGTGTTTATTAAATATATTCTGGTATCTATTTCAGTATTTCTACGTATTAGATTCGTTGACTAACACCCATAACACAAGCATATAATTTGCTTACTTTGGGGTTAGATTCAATTCGTGTGAGTCGTCCAAGTGATATTTATTTATTTATTTACATTCATTACCCTTTTCATACAAACACGCTGATTTCGGAGACTGCTGTCACCATCCTCGGATAATATCCGAGTGATCTGATCGTGAAATGACAAACTTTTATTAAAATAATAAATTTTACGCACCACTGTACCAACGAGCAACGATAGTACATTTTCAAATTTACTCTCCCGGGACAAACACGACGCGTGGATGTTATAAACCAAGGACTCCTAATGGCTTGTTAACCCCGTGAGCACTTTTGGCACATAGTTAGGTGCTTATGCCAGTGTCGCCGTAGCAAACTTAGGTATTAATTATTTTTGAAGGTTTAACGTCTAACGTTACTTAGGGGAGGTTTCTACTAAATCGTTTTATGTCCGTATTATCCATTGTATTTATGAATAATTTTGGAATCAAGCCTACTTGAAGCACAAGGAGTTTCCTGGCGTTAGAGTGTGACGACACCATCGCACACAAGTTACAATAATTTAGCTTACTTGATTATTCCACTAGTGCCATCAGTTATAACTAGATATTAGACTACTATGCAGCAGCTTTCCCGGATTTATACTACCGCCTTACCTATTCTTATCGCTGTAGTGTCAATGGTAGTTATCCGTTTTTTGTGTTTAAATCACTGGCTTTAAGTTGGGAACGCTCCAGTCTCTACTAGGGTATATATAGGTGACGGTTTTCTCTTAACATCAGGCGACTATCCTGACTTTAGTTATTTTGTGCCATCAGTTCTAACTAGGTACCTATTAGATTACTATGCAGCTGCTTTCCCTGATTTGTACCACTGCCTTACCTACACCTATTGCTGTAGTGTCAATTGTAGTTGTCCATTTTTTGTGTATAAAATATAAATCACCAGATTTAAGTTGGGAACGCTCCAGTCTCCACTAGGGTGTATATAGATGACAGTATTCTCTTACCATCAGGAGACAGATGGCTACCCTGATTTACGCTATCTTGTAACCAATAGCGTATTTGCGTTTTACTTATATTTTTTATATAACCAACTAGCTGCCTGCCTTCGCTTCGCTTCGGTTATTCAAGAACAAAAATCCTACTATTATTATAAATAATCTTACTATTATACACACTAAAATTTCCTCAAGAATTGTTCTATCTATTGTTGAAAACCGAATGAAAATCCGTTCAGTACTTTACGAGTAAATCGCGAACAGACAGACAGACGCGGCGGGGGACTTTGTTTTATAATAGGTATGTATTCATGATAAAAGACGAAGTACTTAGGTCATTCGTTACCTAATTTCTGCGTCTATATGGGTTTTTTTTGTAAGTCATACTTGAGTAGTACTAGCACAGAATAAGAAATAGTGCTACCGTAAAAAGTACTGGTAAATTTTATTAGTTAGGATCCACTGAACATTTTTTTATAATCCATAACTTCAAAATATATTAATATTACGTAATAAATTCATTTTTAGTGTATTTATTTTTTATGTATTTTGATGCACAATAAAAAGTTATACCATTATTTTAATATGTATAATTGTATATTAATGCAGAATATACATTATAATATATTGTTGGCGAAAATCTATACCCAAGAGACGTGGAGGGTTGAAATAGGAAAAAACCGAAGCATCATTTCATGTACTTTTACTGCGTCTAGTTGCATTCCAGTTTAACTTCCGTGATCGGTTACAAAAAACAGGTGACCAAAGATGCATCGAGTCGGCGATCGCTAGTATAAATAAAGGGACCGTTAAAACCAGATGCTCGAACCGGCCTACGCCATAAAAGAAACAAAATGTAGGTTCAAATATAAAACGTGGGCGCGGAAGAGATGCGCTGGTGCCCTGAGTCACCGAGTGGTTTGTCCTTGATGAGCAACTGTCTCTGTAAAATTAGCGACAGTTAAATTTGAAATTTAACCGTTGATATAGACAAAGAGCTTGTGAACAAAATACCTATACAGGTACTTAGTTGGTAGAGTTTCGCAGCGACTCATCCGGATTGGTACCACCGCCTTACCTATTCCTTTCGCCATAACGTCAATGCTTGATGTTAACGTGTTCGGGTTTGGAGGGTAAGGTAGCCGGTAAACTTACTTTTGCTCTAGGCTTAACATCCCGGCCTCTGGTTGGCAACGCACTATTATCACCTTTGGTGTCTCTAGGCGGCGGGAATTTCTTGCCATCAGGAAATCCGTTTGCTTGTTTGCCTTCCAATGTCATAAAAAATACACATTTTCTTACTAGGCTCCTCTCTTATATCAGGATAGTGGGGGCTGCGAACTCTCCACAAATCGGTGTTTACTGGGTTATTCCACTGGGTGGTACAGTCCGTCAATAGCTCTGCTTAACGTACTATTTCTTCTGCTATTTTTTATAGGAGAAGTCAGCGAACAAACACACTGCTTTCCTAAAGGTAAGAAACAACCGTAGCCTATAGGCACCATAGCTGTCACAGCAGCGTCGCTGTCCTGTGGCCGAGACGTTAAGCCTATCTTGCATACCTACTAGCTACCCTACTGTCCGGACCGGAACATGACAGACTCATAATAGCGGCAAGCATAGGCAAGGCGGTGGATCCCTAACCGGGCAAGAAGCTGTACAGCATAGGTACTACCACCAGTGAAAAAAATTATAAAGACGATGTGAAAATATTAAGATAATGCGCGCAAAGGATAATAGGTCCTCTAAACTACGCTAGGATAGACTAGCCAATAAGTTTACGCAAGATGCCAAATATCGTTAGGACTACTACTACTACCTACGTTAGGACGTCGGAATTCCGTTTCGCAAAATCGTAACGACACCTATTTAGTCCATAGCAAATTCACACAAATTTCGTACGGAAATTACTGACTTATCTAGGTATGTGGTAGGTCCATAAATTTGTTTGGATTTGCTACATTAAAAACTGTGATTCGATTTTTCTACACGAAATAATTTTGAACACAAAAATATGAAGTCTATTGCCAACTTGAGACTAGGATTTTAAGACTCTTGTGCCTCAGTAATTAACGGTTACCCTACTTCCATGATAGTGGTGAGCACTAACATTATAACGACAAGAATACTATAATATAAACATAAGCAGGTAGGTTTTACGTATAAAATCGAAAATCTGCGTAAGTTGTCAGATTTTGTTGCTCATTGCATCTGTGTACATTTTGATCGCGTTTTCTATTATTACTATAATTAGGACCAATGTGACTTCTACATAGAAAACTATTTAAAATAATTGCTTCTATGATTTAGCGGTCCGGCGTCGGATTTGGCTTTTTGAGGTCCCGGGTGCGACCCTCGTCAGTCGAAGACAAAAACAAAAGGAAAATACACATTTTCAATTTTCTTATAAAAATAACGCTGTCCGGGATTGGATAGGTACGTGCCCGGTTGGTGATGGGCTATCAGATACCTATCATATTGTGGGACTTGTCTTCGGCTAATCTTGGTTTTTATTATTTACTGGTCTGTGTTTATTCTAAAGTGATACTAACCCCTTTGTAAAAAAATTTCATTTTTTCCTTGAAACCCAAAAAACATCGGGAAGAGATAGTCTTTTTGAAACAATTTATTCACAACACTTGTACCTACTTTCCTTGTAGAAATTACAATTGTTGTGAATAAATTGTTTCAAGAATGGAATTCCACCAAGCACCGACGATAAGAAGTATAGAAAATAGTCGTTTTGATTGCCTGTTGACCGTTCGTCTGTGTAGTTTTATATATTACTAGCTGTCCCGGCAAACTTCGTTCCACCCGTTCATTTGGTGAGAAGAAAAATAAAATATTGTTTTTTCCCATTTTCCCTGCAATTTTCCCATTGTTTATCTTCGTAAGAACTTTCTTCTGACAATAACTAACACATAAAAAAAGAATTAGCCAAATCTATTCAGTCGTTCGGAAGTTATGCGCTTACCAACACACTTAGCTATTCATTTTTATATTATAGATGTAGGTACCTAACTAATGTAAAATAAAACATTTATTTGCTATTCGTTCAGTTTTTACACCAGTAGTTATCGTAGGTATTGCATAAAAAACACCGCTTCTTACAAAAATTTGCACAAATGCAGTCTGATATAGATTTGTATATATTTTTTTGTCTTTTAAGTAATAATTAAAAAAAACTACAAAAAATAAACTTTACACACATGTTTTACAAAACTAATATAATTATGAGGTAAACTGAAGACTTTTGCTCGTTTATTTTTAAAATAACGTTCCCAACTCTGTTGTGAAAAAACTGTTTATAAAATGAGCTAGGTACTAATTACTATTGCAAAAATTTTATTAAACGCTGAAAAACCAATGAAAATAGAATTAAAGAAAAGGACTCACACTTGGTTTCAACTTCCATGGCTTGCGTTTTCAAACAAAGAATCTCGTATCTGTTGTTTTGGATGCTTGTTCAAATCTGCGTCCACTAAATACCAAAGTTAACTCGAATTTAACGAGAAATTCACAATTATCGTTCTATATAATGATTCGTAGTTAAACCGTTGATGCTGTTACGAATCAAATTTAAAATAAAGGAAGTTGGACAATATTTATTTGTTATCCAGTTCGTGGAAGCACAAAAACTTAGCTGTTTTTTGACGAAACTTCAATTCAATGACATATTTTGACATAACGGCTTTAAGCTCCTTCTCTGATTGGACTAAATTGAATTTCGCGCTTTTTCGACCACAGAAATCGACCGAGATCTATTGGGTCACGTTTAGAATTTAAATATTTTGTTTTACTAAAAGTTTGATCTGTAGATATAATTAAAAAATATACTGGGTTCTCAAAACTATTTTTTTAATACTAAAAACTTACAAAAATATAATAATTTAATAAGTTTTTATTGATATTTATAATATAGCGACATCTGATGTGGTATATAGAAAACAACTTTCTTATAAATAGTTGTCTCATATTAGGTGAGATGTCACTGTTGTAAATTTAAATAGATACCAAATAAATACGATAAGTAACTACACCAATACATAATATACTAGCTGCGCCCCTCGGTTTCACCCGCGTAAGTCCCAATCCCGCGGGAACTCCGGGATAAAAAGTAGCCTATATGTTATTCTGGGTCTTCAGCTACCTACATACCAAATTTCATCGTAATCGGCTTTGTAGTTTTTGCGTGAAAGAGTAACAAACATCCATACATACAAACTTTCGCATTTATAATATTAATAGGACTCGTATTAATATTATACTTTAAATTTATTTATGTTGATTTTATTATTATAGATGGTTTAGGTATTATTTTTAAATAAAAAAGATGTAAACGTACATACGTTTACATCTTTTTTATATCGATACATTAGGTAAAAAATATCATTTTACTTGCAACATGAATCTAAATTCTACTTCTTTTATAACCATTCAGAGAAAATATTATACAGTATTCTTGGTCGCAATAAATAAAGCGCTTTAAAGTTTGTTAGGTAGCTGGTATATTCCTATGCGCTAAAACAGGGCTTACCATTGTCAAAGACAATATATTTACTAATCTCTGCCATTGTCAATGGTTAAAGGCGCGGACCATAGTATTGTATTCTCTTTGGCGCGGACCACAAAGTGGGCGGACTAGTAAGACGTTCTTGTTGAACTTCAAATGGAAAAAAAGGTTTGTGTGCGATTCACAGACGATAGAAGTGAAACTTCAGTAAATCGACAAAATAATGAGATGAATATATATTTGTGTCTCTTACCTGTCGTTTTTCCGTTGCACCCGTTTGGAAATCACAACGATTCTAAAGAAATTTCACTACAAAAACCCTTTAACTCATAACATTCTTTCAGTTTATGCATAATAGAAGTCGATACCAGCTGCTTCGCCCGCAATAGACTGAGATGTAAGATAAGCTATCTTTCAAGTAGGATCTAACTAGTACACGGTGCAGATTTCATTAAAATGGGCTTAGTAGTTTAGGATACCATCGCAGTCAACCAGGGTGCCGCGTAACTTAGGCTAATTTTTTGGACTGATAAGTAGTCTGGGTATAAATACAAAGTGTACAAACGTCGAACTACCAATTCATGGAATACCATTTTTAACAGCGCCATCTATCTGATTTTCTTAAAAACAAAAATTGCCTAACTCCATGAAGCTGGCTTGAAGATTTTTGTTATAGACTGGAAACAAAATAATAAACTGAATCATTAAATTAAAACTAATATATTTAATAAATAGTAACATATTGTTATATACACAAGTATAATTTATATAATATTAAAAAACAACAAATAAAATAATTTTGGAATTATTTTGTTACTTTAAATGTACCTACTTTTTGTTATTTTAAAATTAATTTTATTAAACAAGTGTTGAAAAGGATCTCAGAACCTTGCACATTCAAAATTAGGCCAACACTTGATATACTGTTTAAAAAAAACCCCAAAGACAAATAAAGCTGGGCTTCTTCTCCAGTCAGTCATGGCCAATTTTTATAACTTGATGGGTACTACCTAAGATTAGTAACCACTACCAATGTTAATTTTTTTTAACAAATACATAATTTGATTAAATATCAGTTTCTACATAACCATGTCGTTGTACATTAAAACTTATGATATAAAAATACCAATAAAGCTGACTACAACCAAACTACAACCTACACTTGAATTTAAAGAAACAAGTAACAACAAGAAGACCCAAATACTTATTAGGTAAACTATTTGGTATCATGATCATAGGCTTAATATTAAGACAACAGAAATTAAAACCAACACAACAATAGGTACACTTTTGTTAAAACATTTGGTAGATATACAATGTGATAGTTGCAATCAGTAATTTTTTCCTACCATCTACCACCACGCCAGTGGACGTGAAAATAATATGTAACTGAAAAAAAGAAGCAATAGATGAGCAGTCAACATAAATATTTGAGACAACACACTTTGGTCAGCATTAGAGTAAATGTACGAAACTGCACAGTAATCTCAAAATCTAGCATAATACTTTAATAGTTTTCATGATATAATGAGTTGAATAAATGCAAAAAAAATGTAGAGCATTCTACAATCCAAAATATGAATTAAGGCCAAATATACATAATTTTGCATCATGTGTTGTAGAAACATTCCTGATTCAACTTCACACTCACATACCTACACCATAGAATAGAGAATAACCACTCATATACATAAAATACAAATACACAAATCTTTAAGGTACTTTCTACCATAATCTTAAGTTAATGCTGATGGTTTCTATGGGATGTGTACTAACATCTGCAAAAGAGAATTATTGAGAGGATCTTTACCTCGCTTTTTTATGATTAAATCTTTTGCATGTACCCTTATGTCACAAATATATATTCAAATGTGATGACCCACTATAATATTTTTCTATAGGGTTACAGTAGAACTTTTAGGCAAATGTTGGAGAACTACATCACAGTACTATTTTAAGACTTATGGCACTGTCACAATTTATTACATGTTTCTTAAGTGAATAATATGCATGATTGAGAATAAGCATGATATTTATAGTATGAATCCTTTCATTTGTTCATCATAATCATTATTCAGTATGATTTAATAACTTACTAATCATATTTTGTAAATATAAAAGTGGATTTACATGCATAATATAAAATATTATAACATCTACAATCTTAATTATCATTAACACCACCACTACCAAAATGCAAGCTTTAGGTTGTATAGATCCCTGGTGCTTCGTGAAATTTGGTAATTAACAAAGCTCTGGTGATGATGCAAAAACGAAACTAGGTCTCATTTTGTCAAATTAAAAATACAGCAAATGGAAATAGTGTGAGTGTATTCATAGATCATTACAAAATATGTAATTCTATTCAAAATCATTTCACTTGACATTTACCTAGTTCAGCTCTAAGCAATACAACTACAGCATAGGATATTCTTGTCAAAAGAAAGGAATTACCTAACTTTTGAGTACCCAGTCAATATTTTATATTCACAGTTGTATGAATATATGTACAGTTCATTAATCAGACACACAAACGGGTAAATAATTTTACAAACGCACCAATTATTGTAATTTGCATTGAATAATACTGGCATGTATGTAAATGGAAGACTTATAAGCGAAAAATAAGTATTGAGAGCTCCTTTTTTAAGATAAGAGACCAATAATCAGATCTATAAGTTTAAAAATTTGTAAGTTTTCCATTCTTCATACTGTTAGCACACATATTGAAAAATTACCACTAAAATTGTTATAGATGTTTTTTTAAACAATAAAATGAAAACTAAAAACCATTTGTTTCATAAACATTTTTGGCCACACATAATTTCGTTGATAAATTAAACTTAAACCTAGTAAAGTTAAACTTTAATATTATATTATTATAATATCAAAAATTGTTTTAATATGGGTATACATTATCCAAAATTTTATTTATACTTACAGTTAATGTGCTGACTTAGCTAACCAATTCTATACAAACTTTATTCAAAAAACTGATTAGACTAGTTAGGGCACTAACTGTACATAAGCCATAATACTTTTAATAAAAGGGACAAAACATGTCAATCATAAAACAGTCTTAGAGCATGTTCTACACCTTTGAAATGGCAAAATGTATTTATAAAAATGCAGATATCATTTTAATGATTAGATATATGTGTGTTTACTGACAATCATTATTAATTTGTGTTAGTAACATTTTTAGGAGAAATATATCTCAATTAAGTACATAACAAAGTTTGATTATTACATTTCAAGTAAGTCAAATCGAATGTAAGGTAAATTTACCTTTGTTAAATGTATAAAGTGCCAGCACATAATATGTCCATGAATCTTTCCTGCAGTTTATCTGTAAAATATAATTCTTTATAAAAGAAGATAAAGAAGTATTTTGTCTTTAATTTATAATCCATTATGTTGTGTCCAATAACTTTAAATATTAAGATTGCTAATAAAGACACATATTTAACAAACATGTTATGCTCTGTAAATTTAGATGGCATTGACAAACATTGATAATATTTTATATCTTCTAGGATATTAAAGCACACATTATCATTTAATGGAATTTCTGATGAGTATGTATATTAAAAATTAAGTTAATAACTATTTAATAACCTACACATATATAAACAAATTATCGTGAAAATATTAAGTCACTGTGATCATTCATTAAAAAGTGATATACAAATTGGGCTTTCTTTTTATCAGTTACTTGTTTGTTTATTCTTGACTGTGGCTCCTGATTTACATTAGGATTATCTCTAAGAAATATTGAACCAAATAACGTAGACAATGTCTTGGAATCTAAACCATTTTCTGCACTGTGTTGTAAGGCTTCTTGCAAGAATTCACAAAGATATAAGAATACATTCTTTCTAAATTCAGGTAAATCCATTACAAGCTGTTTACATTGCAAATAGTTAGTTGAAGACCTTAAGCAAATAGACTGAAGGTTATATGGAATGATTGGATCAGCTGTACTCTCCAATAACAGCAACAGTGCCTCAGCAACAGAATGGATACTACCTGGAATGGGATCTATAGATCCACTATCCAACCAGTCCCTTATCTGCAAAACTTCCGAGTGTAATCCAGGTTGTTCAAATAAATTTGGTTCCTTGAGTCCATGTAGGTAAATGTGGTCTACTAAAAACCAAATTTCCTTTGGTATAGAGTATGTTGATTGATTTGAAACACACTGATCCCTCTTACTTTCCAATTCTATCAGTTTACCAACAGGTACTTCTCTGATAGGCATATTTAAATTAACTAAAACTTCTATGGAACACCCAAAGCAACTTCTTTGGTATGTACCGTTAACTGTTATAAAAATGTCCTTGCCGCCGTACAAATGCAAAACTAATATATCATAAAGTTTGTCTATCCCAGCATTCATTTTACAGGCTGAAACTTTATTTATAAGTACTTTTAATTGTATTTCACATGTTTCATCTGCACATATACATTTTTTGTAAGGTTCGACTATGAGCCATTCCTTGCAAAAACTTGCTTCATCTAGTTTTTTAATGAATTCAAATTCCACTGGCAGTTTCCCGGTATTTTTTATTGTTATGGTCCTTGTTTCTAATTCTAAATATTTAACAGTTCCAAAGTCAATTTCAGTTATGTCCACTTTGACTTGCGGTATTAGCTCATTCTCCAGTTTATCCAGTTGTTTAATAACTTCCTCATATATTTTTCTGTACTTTTCTTCATCTACTATTTTTATTTTGCACTTAAATATGGCTGATACGGGTTTATGATCACTTATGTTTAAAGTAGGATGGCTTCGATACTCTAGCTGTGTAATATTTTCCCCTCGCCAGAATATTCTGTCACACCAAGCTGGTGCTCTGTTCTTTTCACTGGAATCCCAGTTGTCTGTCCCAGTATCATACTTGTATGTTGGTTTGAATGTTATATTGCCTTCGGTATATCCAACAAAAACACTGTTATTTTTATGTTGTTGTTTCAATTGATCCCACTCCAATACTGGGACAAAATTGTTTTCACTTACTAATTTCTTGACAGTTGCAGGATCCAGTTCTGTTATCCTATAATTAAGGTCTCCTATCCAGTAGATTTGATCATGATCTTTTATTGCTTTTGACTGTTGGTTAGGCTGAGCAAATCTCGTCCTATTACAAATGTCTCTGAAGTCTTGATTTCTCCTTTCATATTCCTCTACATGGGCAGCTAAGTGTGAGTTAACAAAACACATAGATGTGTTGTGAAGATCAAATCTTATGGCTACCCCACCTTTATTTCCCAACTTCCCCATAATCCCTGTACCTACTGTATCGCTAACTATATTGCGTACATAAGGGACATGTTCCTGTTTTATCAACACAATAAGCATCATGCCAACTAGTCTTACCTTTTCTACTTTAATATATTTTGCTCGTCTATCAACGTATGTTAATACAGCATTGTACCACTCATCTTCTCTGACAGTTTGATCAAAGAGGTAGATTTCTTTTGACAAGTCTAATTCTTGAAAGCCAATTGCATATATATCTGGTGGTTCTTTATCAACACTTAGCCAGTTCTTCAGAGGTATGACAGGAGATTTGTCATTAACATTCCATGTACCACAGTAAACTGTAAAATTTTGTGTATATGTGTATTCAAACTCCTTATCACACATCTTGCGTTTAATAAGGCTTTCTCGGATAGCCACTGGTGCAGGGCTTTGATTATGTGATATAGCACGGCGGACAACCATCGTGTGGGCGAGGATGTCATCTTCATTCTTACCGTTGTACTTCTTAAGCCAAACAAAGTCAGGTTGCGTTTGTAAGTTGTTTACATATTCTATTCCACGAAACAAATCGTCTACGAAGTTGGCCACTCGTGGAGTCATTTGGATTTCAATCTTAATCGTATTAGAACGAGACTGAAGATTTAAAAAGAGTATAGTTTCTAAATCTGATGGTTTGTTGTCGATATCACATTTTAAACTATTGTCGATAGGTAAAACTATTTCTATAGATAAATCGGTGAAAGACTTCGGTGGGTAACATGACGTAAATAAACAAAAAACAGCTTTTTCGTCTCCGTACTCGACGATTGCTAAAAGTCTATCTGTTTTTACACATTCTGGATGAAACACTTTAGCATCACATAGAAATGCTGTTACTTTTTCACTTGGTAAGAACTTCTCCTGTACCACAGATTTAATTTCTTCGTGATTCATTTTGATCACAAAATTTAATTAAATTCCATTGCCTAAAATTATGTATTATTTTTCTATAACTTATTGACGAATGACGTATGACTAATGACATTGACAATCAAAGAGTATAGATAGTAATATACCTATTTGACAATGATTGACAAAAGTCAAATTGACATTTATTTATTTTTAACATT
>NJDD01006723.1:60843-75736 GCA_002245505.1 Calephelis nemesis | reverse complement strand
CTCTTGAGTAAAGCGGCGGTCACTTTACACAAGCACACTTTGGGAGATTTGGCGGCAGCGAGGAAATTCACAATACACTAGTTTCTTCATGATTATTTCATTTGTGCACGTTCACTGAACAAAACTAAACTAATTTCCACCTAAATTAACTAATTTCACTCAATATAAACACGAAATTCAATAATTATGAAAAAATACAACCATCTTCATTCATGATGAGCCAAAACTCCCTCTATTTTATTTTTTCAAGTTCTACTTCTTCTTTTATAAATGTGATTTTCAATCGTTTTTAACGACTTATTTAGCCAAAGTCAGGGTATTTCAAGAATAAGGCCGTGCTGCCACGTTTTCCATATTAATCATAAATTAAGGATGTAATTGTAAATGTACACAGTCATAAGTCAAAGTTATGTCAGGGTCTTGAGTAAAGCGATGACTTCATTACTCAAGCTTATTTAGTGAGATTTGGCGTCAGCGAAGAAGTACACAATATGCTAATTTCTTCGTAAATATTTTACTTGTGCACATTGCTGAACAAAACGTTCAGCAAACGTTACGCGCCATCTTTTTTCTTATCCCTACCACGCGTAATTCGAAGTATACTTTCTCCAGCGGAGTAGGGATTGGCAATAAACTTTATTTAACCAATTTCTGTAAAGTTGCATATTATAGTAAATTATTTTTTGAAAAATAACGTCATAAAGAAGTTTCTCTTCTTCACCTCTTACGAGTGTACGCTAGTACACGCACACATTTTTTTAAGTTGATTTGTCCCTTTCTGCTGCCACGTCATCCATATTAATAAATTCCTTTTCAACCTTGTTAACTATATTTTGTTTTCAATTCACTTCTTTAAGTTTTATTTATTAGGCCCGGAGTAGACGTCCTGTTTCCTGATTAGGATTCCTAGTCAAGACTTTAGATTTGGAATTCGGTGAAACTAGTGTACATGTACGGCTTTTTGTTTTTGGAATTTCATAAGTACAGAAGAGTTTTATAAATCGTGAAAGATTGATTCAAATCTAAGAATAATTGACTCCTGAAGTCTACTAGAAGAAAGTGCTACCACTTTTATTATTTTTTTAATTACTACGAGGCTCCTATTACGAAAATGTTTAAAGAAAAACTGATATAGTTAATTATTCAAGCTTACGATTTAGTTTGTGTAAGTGTTCACCAATAATTAAATCTATTCAGGAGTCAAAACTGAATCTTAACCATTATAATGTCACTCCGCTGTCATAATTTCTGGAGTGTGAACATGTAAAATGAGAATCTCACAATTGCATCTATTATGATATAGTTAGTTATTTAGAATGTGGATTACTTTTTGTTCCGGCTGTTTACTCGGAGCATAGGGTCAATTATATAAACCGCTTTTTTTAGTTGATAAATATATTAATACATATAATGATAATTAATTAATTAATGAGCGCGCGACACGACCGATGCCGTTATGATAGCTTGCGTCACTCAAAGAGAATACAATGGCGTCACTGTCCTACATTATAGTTTTATAAACGGGGAAGCAAATTATGCTGATCTGCAAATTGTACGGTGCTAACCCGTACATGCTCCCCACGGGAGATGAAACACATGTGATAAGGTTTATAAATTGAAAAATAGCTAGAAATATGATAGCAAATAATGCACAAAACAAAATGATAAATGTAAAGTAAATGGGTAGATACTTAATTAACAAAGTTGAAATATTTCAAAACTTAGTGTCCTCTATTTATTCTAAGAATTGATGTTTATTTGCCATGGGGAAGTACACTGATCGCGTTTGGAAACATAGTGTTTCGGATCAGGGGCAAACACTAGGCTACCGGAAGTCTGTTTGTTATCACATCGCGCACTTTTATGCACATTATTTAGCTCGATTGCCACTTCACTAGACTGTTCACTGTCACCGGGATTGGGCGTGGCTTGGGGGGCAGGTGTCCGCCCTTGTTGCTGCTGATCGCTGACTCGACGCCTTCACCTCCAGAAAAGAACAGCTGCCGTGATGATTGCAAGACCGATCAAAATGTAGCTGATGGCATAGTGATGCACGTCATGTGTTGATAGGACATCTGGTAATTCATTCGCTTTCTCTTTGAGGTTCGATATTTGATCATGAATTGTGCGTAATGTCTCATTCATTTGTGTCTCTAAATCTTCAGTCTCAGTGTCAATGAAAGCCAGTGATAAGTTTAATAAATTATTAATTTCGGTCCACCGGATTCTCATTTGTTTTCACATAGCGCCACGATTTTGCAGGAATAATACTTGTTATTGATCTGACTCTATTTGCGACGAATTTTTTCCAACGCCAGGGGTCTCCTTGGAGCCACCCGAGGACTGCCGTCGAGTCGATCCAGCCGTAGACTACAAGCTGGTGCTCTCTATAGCTTTGTCTTATTTTATCGACTAATTTTGAAAATAAAAGAGCTCCTGATAACTCTAATCTAGGCATTGATATTGACTTATTAGCTGGAACTAAACGTGTTTTTGCTGCTACTAGTGACACCTTGTTGTTGATCTTACAGTATACGACCGCAGCGAATGCTTTTTGAGAGGCATCGCAAAATGCGTGGATCTCGATCTTATCTGTCTCTCCGATGCGCAACCATCTTTTTATTTCAATGTTCTCTATTTCTTGCAGTTCGGATCTGTAATTCATCCAATACTTGTTTATTTCTCCAGGTAAATGATCATTCCATTCGAGTTGTGACAACCAGATGTTTTGAAATAATATTTTCATGGAAGTTGTAATTGGAGCGATCCAATCGAGCGGGTCGAAGAGCTTTGATATGTCAGATAAGACAGACCGTTTTGTGGGTATTTTATTTGATATTTCGATCTTAGACTTGAATGAGAACACGTCTTTCTGTGGATTCCAGCATAGTCCTAGAGTCTTTGTCGACTCAGCTTGTTTAAATTGATATATTTGTGGATTGCACTGTTCTTTCTCGAGATCTGATAGTAAAATAGGTTCGTTTGAAGCCCATTTTCTCAAATTGAACCCGCCGGAGCTTAAGAGCTTTATCAAATCCGATTTTAATTTCATAGCACCATCAATTGAATGACTTCCTCCGCAGTAGTCATCCATGTAGAAGCATTCTTCTAATGCTTTTGCGGCCTCAGGGTACCTGTGTTTTTCGTCTGCAGCAAGCTTTTTGAGTATCATTAAAGCTAAGAATGGAGCAGCTTTTGTTCCATATGTGACTGTTGTGAGTTGATAAGTCTTGATCGGTTCGTTATCAGACATTCTCCATAGGACCTTCTGATATTTTTGATCATCAAGATGGATATTCATTTGTCGGAACATCATTTCTATGTCACTGGTAAAAGCATATTGATAAAGTCTCCACTTCAAAATGAGAGTTTGAAGATCTTGCAGTAGGTTCGGTGCCTTGAACATGACGTCATTCAAGCTTACACCGGTGCTAGTTTTCGCCGATGCATTAAATACAGCACGTAACTTAGTAGTCACAGCTTCTTGTCTCGTGACGGCATGGTGAGGTATGATATATTCAGATGATGAATTAGAAATTGATGGAATCATGTGACCAAGATCTTGATATTGAGACATGAATGATTTGTAGTCTGACGCGAACTGTTCATGTTTAGAAAATTTTCTCTCCAGACTACGAAATTGCGCTAGAGCTAACGGTCTAGAAGTACCCAACCTTTCTTAGTGATCTGGTTTAAGAGGAAGTCTAACCTCGTATTTACCACTGTCGAGTCTCTTCGTCGTTGATAAATATAGCTCTACACATGCTTGATCCTCGGAGGACAACTCTGAATGTTCGTGAATATCCTCTATCTCCCAGAATTTTCGAAGGTCATCTGTATCTAGAACGACGTTACAGTGATAAGTCTTAACGTTTCCGCACAAAATCCAACCGAGCCTTGTCTGTTGAGCTATCGGTTGATTGGGCGCGGCTCTAATGAAACCTTCCAAAATTATGGTTGGGTGAATGTCGGCGCCTAAAAGAAGATCTACCTTACAGCTAACATTGAATTCTGGATCTGCTAACCGTATGTTGTCTAAAAATTCCCAAGAAGGTTTTTGGAAAGAATAATTAGGCAAATTTTTGATTAAAGTTTTCATAATGACGACGTCAGTATTGAATTCAAAATCGCTATGAAGTGATTTGCGAGTAATGTTAGTCATGCCTTTGCTAATGTTTTCTCCCGCTCCAACACCTGATATAACACCTCTATTTCTCATTCTGGGTAACAACAACAACTGTGCAACGCTCTCAGTTATGATCGATGTCTGTGACCCTTGATCTACTAATGCTCGTAACACGTGGTAGGATCCATCCGAACATTAAACTTTTACTAGTGCTGTAGCTAAGAGAATTTCGCCTAAATTGTCCTGAGACACGTGAGATGCTCGATAATGTTCACCTTGATAGTTTCGACTCTTATCGCTTGTACTTGAGTCCGACCCTGTTTGGTTTTGCAATAGTGTGGAATTTGCAAAATGAAGCAATTTTATTATGATTTCCATTGCATTTGCGGCACTTCGATATCGAAATACAATTTTTGTCAAAATGATTGTATAGACAATTTTTGCAGAGTTTTAATTTCGCAACCAATTTTTGTCGTGCGTCAACTGACATGCCAATGAACTTTTTGCAGTGGAAAATTTGGTGAAGTCCATTGTTACAAATAACACATTTTTGTCGGAATGTTTGATTTTGCGTATGATATGTAGATTGTTTCGACAAAACATGTTTTTTAATTGATGATTGATCTTTATTGGAAGTTTGCTTCTGAGAACTGTTGATGTTTCCAACTTCTTGCGTGAGGACTCCAACTGTGTAAACTTGCTTTCTAGAAAATCTAAAAATTCTTTCATATTAGGCACTTCCCTCGGATTTTTTAGCGATGCGACGTAATCATCGTAGGTATCTGAATCTAGCTTCTCTGATAATAGAGAGACAATCATCGTTCCCCAGCTAGTTGTATCGATGCCCAAATTCTTGATAGAGTGCAAACATTCTAAAGTAGTGTCGTGCATTCTTTTGATATTACCGAATGATTTTGGTTGAATATTAGGCAAACTCTGAATAAGTCTTGTGAGTGATAGAAAAATCAATCTTTTGTTGTCAAATCTGTGGTTAAGGATCTCCCAACAGGTTTCGTAATTATCTGAACTAATTTTCAAATGTTGAATCAGCATTTCGGCTTCTCCCTTTACCTTTCCTTTAAGGAACTGCATTTTCTGAGCGGGTGATAGCGACGGATAGTTGTGAATACATTCATAGAATAGATCACGGAAGGATATAAATTGATGATATGAACCGTGAAAGTACGGTATCTCCATCTGCGTTGTCGATTATTCTCGATGTGTAATTGATTCCATTTTGTTATTAATATCTATTTTTAAATTGTTGTAGATAGCTTCTTGTTTCGAAAAAGCTTCTTCATACTGCTTGTTTGTACCGTTAAGTTCACTGTCGAGCTCCCAGTGTAGTCTATTAATCGCGGTCCATCTCGTCTGTAAGTTTTGTAAGGCATCTTGGAATGCCCACTTACGGTTAAGATCTTGTAATTTTATACCTGCGACTGTACGCTGAAATGCACGAAAGTTACTAGTTTGTTTTCTTAACATTTCATCTTAGGCGCTGTTAGTACCTCTTGATGCAGTAGAAGCACGAGTTTGATCAACACCAAATGATGCAGCTGAAAATTGGTAAGTACGACGATCCACAGGACGATCGCTTGGAATATTGTCCTCGTTTGGAAAATTGAAAATGCTTTCTTTAGCCGCCGATGGAGCCGGGCTCCGGGAGCCGGTCTCATACCTATATTGTTCTATCAATGCTTTAACCTTTTCAAATGATTGCAACGTATGTTCATACTGTTTAGTAGTAAAGTAAGAATGAGACTGATCAACATTATCGCACAACTTATCATGATTATTTTGATACTCGTTCCAATACGATTCCAAAATCTCTATTTTCCGCTTGAGAGCAGTGGAGGTCTTGCGATCGGCTCCATCCTTTTTAAAATTAATACCAAGCTTGATATTCGCTTCAGTAATTTGTGCCTGGTTTGCAAGACACTGATCCATCTTATATGAAATTTGGAAACAAGTAAAGAAAATGGAAAGATCTTACTTGAGTTTCTGCACGTGGAAGCAAATTATGCTGATCTGCAAATTATACGGTGCTAACCCGTACACTTTTGATGACGACTTAAGACTATTTTTGAATAATTTAAGCCCGATTTCGCTAAATCATGTAATTAAATATACTTAGCAAACAAAGTACAAACTTGTACTCGATCCATGGCGAATGCTTACTCTAATGCCAAAAACAAAAAAAAAATACCTTTGTCAAAAGTGATCAATTGTCAATTTCCAAGTTAAATTGTCAAAGATTACAAAATAGAAATCAAAAGTCAAAACAAATTTCAATTTACAAAACAAATACCCTTATTCATATATTTACATTTAAATTTACTAATTTTTTATAAGATCTAATTCTAATATATGAATTAATTTCATTTTCTGTGTTTTTCCAAGTGTTTGCTGTTGTTCAGCACGTAAAGTGCTTTAAAATGGCTGCAGCGCCTAGCGACTGGCAATTAGAATGTACAGAATTAAAACAGCGAGGAGCCTATCTTTTACAGACTGGTCAGTGGTCAGATTGTACCTTTTTAGTGGGTACGGAGCCTAATCAAATGGTTTTATCTGGTCACAAGTTAATTCTTGCCATGGCTTCACCCGTTTTTGAGGCTATGTTTTATGGTGGTATGGCTGAACGTAATGAGCCTATTCCTATCTTAGATGTCCAAATTGACGCATTTAAAGCTCTTTTAGAGTGAGTATTTATCTCTTTACACTGAAAAATAATATTTCACTATAATAAATATCTGATAGATAGAAAATTTCAAAAGTAGGTACAAGGTCATGTAATATGGTGTTGAGAAACTGATTAGTGTTATGTATGTATAGTGCCTTATGCTCGAATTTCTTTTAAAGGTTTTTAGTTTTTTGTTTTTTATGAAAAAGTTTTGTAGTTAACAAATAAATGCATGCAGAACACAACACTTGCTATAAAGTAAGTAAACTCTGTCCATACCTCAAGGAACTTAGGAGCTAGATGATATGTACGCATTTAATTTGTTATATAAATATTTTTTCTGTGTCTCTTAAAAATTCAAATATATTGATATACTTTACACTATTAAGTTGATTCAGATAATGAGTCCTAAAAACTGTTAGTTTTGTATAATATCTATTCAAGGTTTTCTCAGCAAAAACACAATGTCATGTGTCTAAAATAGAGAATTTATTTATTAAAACAAAAGATACATTCCACAAAACTAACTTAACTAAAGAATAACTAACCTAAAATAGAGAATTGACAATGTTCTCTTGGAAAAATATGTGAAAAACATTGAAAATGTTAATTATTTTCAAAAACCATTTTAATAAAATATTCAAAAGTACCCCAGATGAAAATGATGTGTATTTTATGTTTCTAGGTATATTTATACAGGAAATATAAACATAAGTTCTTTTGACAAAGCCTGTGAATTATGCTATGGTGCCAAGAAATATATGCTGCCACATTTAGTTAAAGAGTGTACCCGTTACTTGTGGTCAGATTTGTACCCTAAGAATGCTTGTAGAGCCTATGAGTTTGCTAGGTTGTTTGAAGAAAATGTTTTAATGGAGAAATGTATACAGGTATAACAATTTCTTTTGTTTAAACTAACTTAAAGGTTACAATTATTTCATAGAAAAATATACATATTAGCCTTTTTTATTAAAACATTTTTAAAACTATAATTAAATTTAACGCTGTCTACTGTAAACTAGTAGTTGAGAGATAACATTGATAACTCCTTTAATTTTACAGATAATCAGCACCAATACAAAGGAAGTTTTAAATGATAGCAGCTTTGAAGATGTGGACATAAACACTGTTATTACCGTGTTCTCTTTAGATCACCTGAATATTGAGAGTGAACTAGATTTATTTGATGCTGCACTTAGGTAAATGATTTGGCTGCTTTTTACCTAAAAATTAGCATAATAAAAAGCAAAGCTTAAGTAGTATTGTGGTCAACGAAAGAGTCCTGCTCCTTCTACATCACAAGATAAAGAACAGGTTTTTGCTTCTAATGGATATATATATATATATATTATATTTCATTCATTATCATTAATTCTTTAATTGTTTAATTGGCTGCTTTATCCATACCATACCATTCATGCGAAAGTCTGTCTGTCGGTTATGCTTTCTTTGCTAAACTGCTGAAAAAATTTTGATGAAATTTGATATTCATATAATCGAAGACCCAAGTTCAAACATAGTGTAAAGGTTCTATTTAAATGCCTAAACTAATACTACTTCAAACTACTATAACAGTTGTTTTAAATAAAACTAGCACTTCTTCGAATTACGTATATATAAGTAATAATGGTACACTATTGAAATGTAAGGCAGCAAATTCATTTTGATGTGTTGATACAATTGATCAATGAATCCATGATGTTGCATGTTTATAAATATTTAAAAAAAGGTATTTGTATGAAAAGGGTAATGAATGACAGGTTTGTCAGGATTGTGAGGTCTGGTACTCAATATTCTCTATAAAGGGATTGAAGGGATAGAAGTAAGGGACTTGGTGTGTAGATATGTTGTTGTAAAAAAAGCTAAATGATTTAACATTACCTGATTATCCTAAATTTTGTCAAAAAAGCGAGTTTTTATATAGACCAAATGCTAATAGAATTTATGTTTTAAATTATTGTTATACATTATTAATTATACTGTAAAAATTGTAACAATTTTTTTACATAATGTGGTGTTTTGGTTTTCTCCATCCTATTTTAATGTATGGTTTTTAAGGTATGCAAAAGCCACAGAGAAAAGAAATGCAGAGAGAAGTATCAGTCCCCCAACAGATAATGCAGATCCAAGGCGAAAGAGTCCTGCTCCTTCTACATCACAAGATAAAGAACAGGTTTTTGTTTCTAATGGATATGTATTCATTCATTCATTATCATTAATTCTTTAATTGTTTAATTGGCTGCTTTATCCATACCATACCATCCAGGCGAAAGTCTGTCTGTCGGTTATGCTTTCTTTACTAACTGCTAAAAAGATTTTGATGAAATTTGATATTCATATAATCGAAGACCCAAGTTCAAACATAGTGTAAAGGTTCTATTTAAATGCCTAAACTAATACTACTTCAAACTACTGTAACAGTTGTTTTAAATAAAACTAGCACTTCTTCGAATTACATATGTAATGCCAATGCCTACAAGAACACAACTTGCCTCATTTAAAGTACTGTACAGAGTGCAGTTTAAATTAAGTTTCCAATTGTCGTTGGCTTGACAGTATTGCCATACCGAATAAAGTGTTTAAAGTTTTTTTTAATTATTAATAAGAATATTTAGAAAAATATTTGAAATCATCACAATAGGTTACTTTAAAAAAATGAAAAATTCCCCATAAGGGAATGGGGCCTATAAGTTTGTATAAAAGTACATTCTACCTACTTGTAAAAGTAGTAGTAAATACTTTGTTGTGTAAATAATAATGAGTGATGTTTCAAGTAGCCTATGCTGACGAAGTTACTGATAAATAGGTCTCAATATTTCCACATATTGTTAAAGCTGTGGTTTTTTTATATATCTTGGTCATAATTCAAATTTTGTCATTTCAAACACACAAAGAAAGATGTATTTCTTGTGTTATAAGGTAGTGAATGTGGAGAGTAGCGCCGAGAGTAGCCCAGCGGCGGTGGCTGAGAACATTCAGTCGCCAGGCGGGACGCCACAGGAGGACATCAACAAGTCGAAAGGTAAGTTACCGTTTCAATTATTTATACTAATATTTTAAAGAGGAAATTGATTTTTTAATTGTTTGTTTATTTAAAATGAATAAGCTCCGAAACTACTGGATTGATTTTAAAAATTCTTTCGCCTTTAGAATGCTACATTATCCCTGAGTGACATAGGCTTTGTTTCATCAAAATCAGTGCAGTAGAAGCCAAGTTACGTAGGCGAAGCTGCGTAAAACTGCTAGTTTATGATACATTTGTTATTTTTTTATATTTTCAAAAAAAAAATTTAAAATTGTTGGTCCGTGATCTATTGCATAATAGACTATCTGCCTTTTTGCCAGGCAGCTCGTAAAAGGTGAGCATAGGCATACGGTCACTAACACCGTGACATCTGACTAGGTGGTAGAGTTCCACTGCGACTCGCCCGGATTAGTACCACCGCCTTATCTATTCTTGCCGCAATAACGTCAGTGTTTGCCGTGGTGTGTTACGGTTCCCAGGGTAAGGTACTCGGTAAACGTACTTTTGCTCGAAGCTTAACACCCCTGCCTCAGGTTGGCAACGCACCTTTAATGACCATCAGGAAATCCGTCTGCTTGTTTGCCTTCCAATATCATGAAAATAAATAAATTGGGGAAACAAAATATTAAGTATGTTACTTGACTACCTTCTTTATTCTTATGTACCCACTTTATGATTATAATCCCATAATACGTTGTATCCCTAGACCACAGAACTTTTTTTGCCCTAGACACTGTAAATTTAAAACTGTTAAATTCAAGTGAACTGTGAAAGTTTTCCGTAGATCTTATGTACTCTGTGTTATAAGTGTTTGTGTATGTATTACATTATTTATGTAACATTGGTGGTAATTTCGTTGCGTACTCACTAAACCAAGTTTAATTTATCGCTGTCTTCTTTCAACGGAAGTAACAGAAAGAGACAAAACACTTTTAGCGCTGTCAAATTAGACCGTACATGTCATTTCTACAGACGTTTAATCGATCACTCGGAAAACGTTGATTAAAAACATCACAATTTGAAATAGCCGGACCAATCTGACATGTCTAAAACGTTCCATCTCTTTTGTTTTTGTTTCATGTGAAAGAGATAGCATGCTTTTAAAATAAGTTTAGTTTGTGAACAGCAGAATCACCACCACTGACTTGTTTTAAGTGTAAGATGGCTTACCTACACAATGAACATAATTTGAGTTTGAGTTTTAAATTTTTAGGAACTACGCTGTCTTCTACAATGTCAAATACAATGTCTTGATTTTGTTTAAATACTGATTTAGTTTAAAAAGTATTTTCAACGTGTTGCAGAGAATCCTGTCTCTGCTAAACAAGCAGTGCGACCGGCTTTAGAGAAGATCAGGTTCCTGACTCTCACCCCACAACAGTTTGCCGATGGTCCAGCACATTCAGCCTTATTGAACGAGTCCGAAGCGTTCGCGGTGCTCATGAACATCCTCTCGGCCAACACAGACGTGCCCATGCCTCGTGGGTTCTCCACTTCAAGGATACCGAGGAAACAACTTATTGGTCAAGCATCTTGCAGTACTCAGGTATCTTTCATACAGCTCTAGAAGATCTACGCATTTCCATGGTACATAGGAAGCACTTAGCAGTACTTAAGTATGTACTAACTCTTTGTAGCAAAGGTAAATCCTGCAAAATATCCTGTAAAATAGTATCTGCAAAATCAGCAAAATGAAAAATATTCTCTGAGCCTTAAGGATGATCCGCTTTCTAATCCTAATCTCACAGCTGTTTGCAGTATGCTTCGAATTTTTTTTATACAAGAGGAGGCTAACGAGAAAGTGGTTCACATGATGGAAAGTGATCACCGCCGCCGACGGACATCCGCAACACCAGGAGTATCACAGATGCGTTACTGATCTTTAAGGAATGGGTGTGCTCTTTTCTTGAAGGTTCCTAAGCCATAATTGTTTGGGAATACCGCCCTCGGTAACTGATTCCACGAACGAATCGCACAGTTGTAGCTTCCTCTTCAATCACTTTATCTATTAAAAAAACCGCATCCAAATCCGTTACGTAGTTTTTGCCCAGTTTTCAAAAAGTAAAAGAACAAAAGTTGTCGCTTTTTATTTATTAAATTACTTTACCTACAAAAAAAACGCATCAAAAAAACGTTGGGTAGTTTTAAATATTTAAGCATAGAAAGGACAGAGGAAAAGACTTTGTTTTATAATATGTAGTGAAGTAGAAATATCAGCACATTGTGTACTCGAGTGATAGCCGCAATGTTTATTTTGCATCGTTTAGATATTTGCTGTAGTGGTTCCCCTAAAGCTGTAAGGTTAAGGTTTGCAGTGCGTGGGTCCGCAGATGGCGACGTTCACGGTGGACACGCCGAGCCCCGTGGCCGTGGAGCAGGTGTGGGCGGCGCCCGAGCGGCCCTACCCCAGGCCTTCGCGACATGAAGGTACCACAGTCACTGACGTCAACCTTATGTAGAAATATGACCTTCCCCGTTTTAGTCTGAGTCGTCTATGTAGAATAGACCACATACCGTTTTGCCTGGCAGATCCTATCAGGTAAGAAACTGTTGAAACGGTCATCCCCAATCCAATAAACAAAAATCCAACAAGATCCCTATGGCGGTGCTAGCTAGCAATTTCCTCAGGTGGGGATCTCCCGGCTTACCTATTCCTAGCGCCATCTATAATATAAAAATGAGTCGCTGGACGTGTTGGTAAGCGCATAACTTCCGAACGACTGGACCGAGTTGGCTGATTCTTTATTGTGTTAGTTATTGTTGGGAGAAGGTTCTTATGAAAAACCAGGAAAGTTGCAGGGAAAATGATAAAAGTTATACTTTATTTTTCCCCATACAAACTGAACGGGTGGAACGAAGTTCGCCGGGACAGCTAGTAATAAATAAATTTAAGAAATGTGTTAAATGTAAATTAAATGCAAAGAGTTATTATACCATTGCTGAATATTTAGCTGATAAGACCGGTTGGCATTAATTGCTCCTCATGGCAATCTCTTACAAATATATCATTACATTAATTATTGTATATGTATTTTAAAATAAGGAAAAAAGACAAGCCTGCTGAGATTCTTGTCAGATCTTCTCAGTGTGAGGCCGCGTTCCGATCCGGTGGTAAATTTATCATTGTATATAATCGTCACAAGTGCCTCTTGTAGGTTAACGTGAAATAAAGATAGTTTGAATTTAGTAACTGTCTTATTTGGTCCGGAGGGTAAGATAGCTGACATGCACATTCGGCCTAACACTTCGACGCACCAATAACATCTATGTTGTAATATAGGACATTCATCATTATTATCTCTTATCATTAGGTGAGCCGCACGCTTGTTCGCTATTTCGATTTGACGTCTCATTTCATTTCATTCACATCAAAGTCCTGTTGCATTGTACAATATACTTGCCCGGACTAGTATATACCTTCACATTTGCTTGTTGTCGAGTATGTTTATAGGCTAGTTTTCACGAACATTTAGTAAAATTATAAATAAAAATAAAAATAGTATAATTAAAATTAATGTTTAAATTTGCACGAAATTATCTTGTAATTTTTTATTGTTATAGCTCAGGTATTATTGTTTCAGTATGTTATTGTATTGTCGTTTTAATATGACAACATAATAACATACTGAAACAATTAATGGTTCCAATTATTGTTGCCACAGACACACATACACACACGCACGAACGCGCGCACGTCAAATAGTTATGGCCACGTGGCAACATTGTTATACAAATAAACCACCATGATTAGTGTAAATATTCCCATGGTTGCATATTACAATTTACATGCGGCCAGGTAGGTAAGCAATTGATCTGTATTTTTGAAGGTATCTTGGGAACTCGGGTACATAAGGAAAAATAAATCCTAAGCAAATTTAATTGTTATTTTCTACGGGGAATATGTGGAATCGTATTTCTATAAATTTTAAACAAATAAAAATTTTGCCCTAGATTTGAACTTGTAACCTTTCGTATCAAGCCGACAAATGCTCTAACCGTTTGAGCTACTGAGGCTTTAATACCTGTAGCGAAATTTTTAATTTCTTTCTTTAATCGTAGTTCGTGATATTGAACTTATTTTTTGAAATAAATAAATTTTAATTTTGTATATTTTGACAAATTTTATTCCTTTTTTTTTAATCGTACTTCGTGATATCGAACATACTTTTTGAAATAAATTAATTTTAATTGGGTATATTCTGATAAAACACGATATTAAGTGGAGCACCGAAAACGATCAGTTGAATCTAGATTCATGCAATATTGGAAATTGGGAGTATGTCATTTTAGGTACTCTTGAACCCAATACCGGCGAATTACAAACATTTAATTAATGGTAAACGATAAATTATTTAAACGGATTCGTTGAATTTATTTGTTACTGAATGTTAATAATAATATTGTGTTCAAAACTACCTAAAAGGATTTAAACGATTCCAATTCCCAGTTCGCACGATATCGAGATTCAAGAGTAACCCTATTGATCTCCGAAGCAACTAAAGTCGTAGGTAGCCGTTAGTGTGTATTTTACATGAGATATGTAACCGTTAGGGGTGCGGCTGCCGTCCGTGGTACACAACCCGCTGGGCAGCCTGGGCGTGATGGAGCACATGGAGCGGCACAACCCCGAGCTGCACAAGATCTACTGCCAGCGGGCCATCGTGCAGCACACCGACTGTCTCAACACCAGCGTGCTCGACTGCTCCGTCACCTTCATGGTGGACAAGAACATCTGTCTGCTGGGAGTGCAGGTAAAACATAGTTAATTAATTGTAGATGATGAATCATGCTGTTGATGGATGACCAAGAGACGTTCAGATTTACGTCCCATATACGAAATTTGAGTTCAATTTCTGGCAGACGCGTCTGCTATATATTATAATATCTATAATCATATCTATTTTAAAATCGACTTACATATTTTGGTTTGTGGTTTAGGTCTATTTACATTTCCTTTTTTTTACATACATACATACATATCTTCACGCCAAGTCCCTTACGGGGTAGGCAGAGAGTATCGAGTGCCAGACCTCACGATCCTGACAAACCTGTCTTGCTTCCT
>NJDD01006723.1:6325-59862 GCA_002245505.1 Calephelis nemesis | reverse complement strand
ACAACCACACCTACACCCACTACACCAGCCGCGTGCCCTACCGCAGCCTGCTCGACATCATGTTCAACCGCCCCGTCTACGTGCAGCGGAACAAGGTACAACCTCACCTACACGCACTACACACACATATACACACGTACTCACAAGCACATGCAAGCAAACATACATTCAAAATGTTTGTATAGTTCGCGCAAAACTTAAGTGCCTCGCACGAAGTTCATATTGTAGTCTAGCGCAGGTACAACCGAGTCCAAAAATCAAATAGCGACTTTCGGTTTCAAACTATGTTAACTTTATCTAACCTTTATATTGTGTCACAAACAAGACCAACAAAATAAAATAATGTTATATTTATTCTATTACAAGCGGCCCGCCCCGGCTTCGCACGTGTATAAAATATACATATAATAATAATAATAATAATCATCATCATCATTTATTTCAGATATTACAAAATCCATATCCTATTCATATCCACATTACAAAAATAATAATAAATTCAATAAAACCCTTATAAAAATAACAATAAAAATATAAACCTTCCCTTTTAAACACTTTATCTATTAAAAAAACCACATCAAAATCCGTTGTGTAGTTTGAAAGATTTAAGAGTAGATACAAAAGGACATAGGGACAGAAAACGCGACTTTGTTTTATACTATGTAGTGATATTCAAAAAATTGTATATTTGTCAAAATGTCAATTTATTTATTTATTAACTCTTTATTGTAAACAACTGATATTACAAACAAAATACTTAAAAGTAAAAAAGTACAAAAGGCGAGATTATCTCTAACAAAAGAAATTTCTTCCAGCCAACCCGTAAAAGGAAAGTAATAAATGAAATAAGTAGACTTGGTGTACAGATAACTAAACTACTAAGTATATACTATTTAATGAACTAAAACACATGTAATTAAAAAAAATATAACAAAACAAATAAACAAAATTAAACTAAACATAAAACTAAAGTAAAACTATATGTATTTTAATAATACAATATTTATAATACTATTCAAAAGTTTTACGCAACTTTACCCTTGCAAAAGTGACGAAGCACGACAATGAATGAATGAATGAGCGCGATACGCTCCCTTACTTCCTCCAATTTCCCCTAAATCTACTTGCTCTAATTCTTCCAGATCTAACTTCACAAACTACATTCTAATCAAAATGTTTTTTATTATATTGTTGGACCGTTTGGTCACAACAAGAACCTTTTTTAAAATAGAAAAGAAATGTAAAAAAAAATATAACTTTTTAACAATGTTTGCCTATAGTCTCCTCTTGCCAACATTTTTAACCCCCGATGCAAAAAGATGGGTTATATAAGTTTAACGTGTCTGTCTGTGTGTCTGCCTGTCTGTGGCATCATAACTTCACAGCGGATGCAGTAATTTCATTTTTTTTTTGTATTAAAGGTAACTTATGTTTTTAGACATGTTTGATGAAAATCGGTTGAGCCGTTTAAAAATTGTAGGGGTGAAAGGAGGGAGATTAACCGAATGTCAGCAAATATACTCGGATATTTTTTTACTTTTCAAGGGATATTAGGTTCTTGTGTCGAGGTTTTTTTTTAATTTTTAATTTAATTTTATTAACGGTAATGGTTCTTAGCTACATTATTGTTTGGGGATTGCAGAAAATGTTTTATTTTATGATTACTGTTTATTGATGTTTGACGATATCGTGCAGGTGTACAAGGTGGGCATTGTGTTCAACAAGGTGGGGTGGTACCCGATGGGCACGTGCGCCCAGCAGGTGGCGGCCGAGTCCGTCTTCTTCAACTTCGGCATCGGACAGAGCAGCGACTCCGTGCGGGACGGACTCATACGATCCATCATATTCACATATTAACATACGTTTATCTGCAAATGTCAACTATATTTAAACAAAGTTATTAATCTTGGAGTGAAATGAAAACTTACAGAATCATCCGTTAACGCTGAAATGGCGCGCCCGGCCATCGTATTAACGCGCACGAATATATTTATTACTAGCGGCCCGTTACTTGCGTCGCTACGTTCATGACCGCCTAAATGACATAACACAACTAAACACGAAAAGAAAAAAAAGCAACTGAAAAAAGTTTCAATTTGACAGCACCATCCCCATCTGAAAAAGTTTCAAATTAACTGAAAAATACCCATTAACAAAATGATAAATTTTGGCACTTGCAACAACTCTCTAGGACTGGCCCGCCTTAACTATTCCTGCTACTGCTTCACTGATGTTTTCCAGTTTGGGGTCGTTTATTAATCACGCTAGGTTTGAAAAGTGGGAGGAGTTCGCCAAAAATCACGAAGTATGGATGGAAGTAAGTATGGATTTCTAAATCGCAAATATCGACTTGTTAGTAATGAAAAAAAGCCTTTTCACAATCTGTGGCACGAAAGTTTGAGTACAATTATTATATTTTTCAAACTACAAGTGATTTTGGATGGGGGATGGGGGTTAAGTTTAAACCTCAGCAAAAGGAGAGGGGGTTAAAAATGCTGAAAAAACATTGTGATTAATAGACGGCTCCTTTGGAGAGTAAAGTACCTGGGAAACCTTAAGCAAGAGTTTCGCCTGACTCTATCTTATTCTTCTTATTCTAGCCCAGAGAGTAAGATAGCCACTAGACTTGCACATTAGACCTAACACATCAACCACATAACACCAACGCATTTATAATATCAATTGTGACTATAGTCCACTGGTGTCTCCTTAACTTTAAGAGAGCCGCCAAATTTAACTGCTTGTGAAAATTATCACTAAATGAGCAACGTCATTAGTATTTTTTCGATTTTATTTATTTATGTTAGTAGTATGTAAGTTTTATTGTGAATTTTGTTTTATGAAATGACTGAACAATAAATATGAATTAATCCGTTGTGTTTTTTTATTAAAAACATTATTTGATTGACTCTGACAAGGTAATAGAGCGTACAGATTATAAATACAAATGGCTCTGCCTGTATTGCTAGAGACTTGGCATGAAGATATTTACGTGTGTGTGACATTAAAATGAAGCTGTGTAGACATTTAAACTCTGCAAATACTACAACTAGTAAAGTTTATATGTTTGTATGTTCCATTTTCCAAAACGGCGAAATCGATTTTATCGCAATCGAATATTAGAGTAGCTATAGGTGAGACATTAGAAAAGGATCAAGGCTATTTTTGTACCGTACTATTTACTAAATAAGTAGGTATATTACCCAGGCGTAGTTGCTAGCAACAGCTATAATAGTAATGTTATATATTTTCTATAAATCAATTTTACTCTCAAGTAGTTTACTAAGTAATCTTAAAACTACATTAGCCAACCTGAGTATTGAAAGTTTATGTCACACACATTATCCTTTCGACCAACGAGGCGGTACCACGCCAAGAAGATACAATACTACGTAAGAACCAAATTTTCCTCGTCTACGATGTGGTTATTATGATTAAGCATATTATACGCGAGTTTTTTAAACTTCCAAATATTTCCTGGCGTTACATAACATTTTATGGAATTATTAAAAAAGAATAAATAATATATTGATTTTAAATATGTTCGGTTTCATAATAAAATAACTGCTAAATTAATGTTTGCCTACTGCTCTTGGAAAATACAAACGTAAAACGTAACGTACTATAATTTCAACATTCATCCACAAGAGAGCGTAGCAATCGTAGGTATGTGCAGTTTTTATCGATACTTTTTAACCTCCGACAAAAAAGACTGGGTTTATAAATTTGGCGTGTCTCCGTGTGTGTCTGTAGTATCATAACTGAAATTAATGGATTGATTTCTGTACGGATTGTTTTGTTTGAAAGCTGTCGTGGTCAAGATTGCTCATAAGTTAGGTTCAGTTAAGCTTCGTCGGGGATTGTTGTTTTTTTATTTTATGATTATTTACATTTTTTATGATAATGGAAGGCAAACAAGCAAACGGATTTCCTGATGGTACGCCGCCTAGAGACACCAACGGTGGTAGTGGTGCGTTTGCAACCTGAGGCCGGGATGTTAGGCCTTAAGCAAAAGTAAGTTACGGCTACCTTACCCTCCGAACCGGAACACGTCAACGGTAAGCATTGGACTTTATGGCGGCAGTAAAAGGTAAGGCGGTGGTACCAACCCGAGCCAGTCGCTGTGGAAATATACTACCTAGTAAAAGTAAAAAGCAGTAGTTACTTATTGTTTGGAACATTCAAACATTGAAGTAACCCTTTTTTAAGGAGTTCTTATTATTCATATATTTTTTTTGACAAGTTACACAAATTGAATATAACCCCAAAGTAAGCAAATTATATACTTGTGTTATGGGTATTAGTCAACGATACTAATACATACGAAAACTTAAATAGATACCAGTATAAATTTAATAAATGCAACATCGAAATGTTTATCACACAAAATGCCTGCCCCCGTCGAGATTCGAACCCGAGTCTTGCGGTTGATCGATGTTGTTAGGCGTGTAGGCTAGCCACTCGATGAACGACGCAGTCACGGCATCTTTGGGACTTTGTTTGTTTATTAAATTTATTCTAGTATATTAGTATTCTTTTGCAGGTATTTCCATCTTTGACTCACATCTATTGCTTTTGGGATAGTTTCAATTTGTGTCAGTTGTCTGATGGTGATTTGTAGGTGTATTTATTATTTAAAAGTCAGTAAGTGTCTTCATGCTTGTATTTTAAAGCTCCAAAGAAGTCAGGAGAGGTACAACCATTAACCGAAGATAAAACAATATTATAAAGTAATAAATGGTAAACACACTTCATTTCGTTCAGCCTTTCCTTGAGGCACATCTTAAACAATATTGTTTATATCAGGAAACAAAAAAATATTTAAATAACACGGACCACTACACCACAGAGGATAGAATTTATTATTGAATAAAATTATATTCTTGACTATATATTTTTACTACGATGATCAATTTCTTTTTGTTTCACAATTCACAACATTGTATTCATGTTTCTAAAAGGAAAAGTTTGGTGTACTTATACTTATTTATTTTTAAAAAATGTCTCTACTATAAAATATGGAAATTGCTTAGTTTAAAGTATTTCAACATAATATTATACCTATATCGCAGAAAGAAACCTGTAGCGATCGCATCCCTAATCCCTTTAATCAATGTCAAATTGAAATTGACTTTTGTCATGTTGGAAGTTGTCAAAAAAATAGTATCAGTCAGTTGTTTGGTTCCTATTTCTGTTTTTTAGACCATATTAATTAAAAAAGCGATGAATGAGTGTATTAAATAAGACTAATATGTACATTAAAGCCTCCCTGGTAGTTAATTCTCACATATGACAACGTTTGGTGTACAATAAGTTAATGTTATAAGTGAAGATGACTAGTAATAGATGCGATGGTTTACTTGCGAAGGTTGATTTTCCTTTATATACTGTTCAAATACTCACGAACAGGCATGTAATCGTAGCAGGAGGTGGTGGAGCATCCAACACAGGCGTAGCGAATGGATTCGTGAGTGTTATGCGATTTAATAAGACCAAACATGAATTCATATATATTTCGTGAATTCATGATACGCGTCAGCAAATTTAACGTTTCTTATGACTTGTTCATCTTTATTTTTATTTACGTAGGAAATATTTGAACTGTCACACAATGGGACAAAGTACATCGCAGAGGAAGTCATGAGATATGAAACTGGGCCTAATGTAGTGATGTCATGTTTTGTCCGGAGCGTTCAGAATCGAATTTATCTCACTGCCGGCCAGGAGAGCCATTGTCAGCTGTACAAAGTAAATGTACGATTAGTTGATGCTGCCGAGATGAGACGAGGAAGTTTTCGGGCTGAAAATGGTTTGATCCGTCGTCGTCGCCGCACTGTTTCTGAAAATGATCACATATCAAAAATGGACAACAACAGCAACACAACTGAGAAAAGGATGACATTTGAAATTCGTCCTAGTGATAGTGTTCAGACCGACTTTGGGTACGAATTGCTTTTTCTTGTTTACAATATTTTCAAAAAATCCTTTACATGTTTACATATCTCAATGCTTGCATTTCTCTCTAGCTGTAATTGATTTATTCAATTTAATTACGGCTATTAATCATAGTTTGTATACACTAAAATGCATATTACATAATATTATAAACGCAAAAGTCTGTCTCTTGCTCTTTCACTTGTAAACACCCAAAAGGCTAAAAGGGACTGAAAGATTTTTTGAAAATCATAACTATTCTACTCTGACACAGTCGTGGACAAACAGCTAGTATAACATTCAATTTAAGAAAAAAACAAATAAATCATAACATATTACATCAAATGATGGAAGATTGTTGATTGTTGATATATTGTCCTAGTGACAATGCTTTCTTAAAGATTTGACTTGGGTTTTAGCACCATCATTTTTTTGGAATGATTAAATTTCATGTGTATATTGTGTAACATAAGTCTATTTTGGTAGCATTGTTTTTTATTTTGTTCAGTTGAAATGCACAAGTAAGGTATTCATAAAATGTTAGTATATCTTTTATTTCTTTGTTAATGTCAAATCTCATTTTAGCAATGTAAGAAGGAAATTTTGATTTTGTTAAATCAGCTAATTTGTTGTATACTTAAACTTCACTATTTATAGATGCTAAAGCTAATTTCAAAACTTGAAAAAGTTTGGTATGAATTTGAGTTTATTACAGGCTTGTATAATAAATAATGTGACAAAAGAATGTACATACAGCTGCACAGTTTTTACTAATATTTTTTATACTTTTTACTACTTAATTGTTTACGTTATTGAGAGTGGGTGTAATGTTATGTAGAGTGTATCAATGTATGTAAGATAAGCAAAATTATCCAAAGCCAAGAGATTTCGATGCTTTAGGGAGTTTGTCGTTAAATCAAGTGATATTACATGGAGTTTACACTGTATATTTAGATGAAGTATGTTTTATGTATCACCTCTTTGGTCTAGCAATTCGGGTGTTGGACTTGACTGCATGAGGTCCCGGTTTCGAATCCCTGGCTGGGGAACAAAAAGAAAATTTGGGTTTTCCAATTTTCTAATAAAAAAAATGTTGCTCTGGACCAATCCAACATTTTATTGGCAACATTTTATCCAAATATGTGCCTGGTTGCTTATAGGCTTGCCACCTATCACATTGTGGGACCTAGCGTCTTCGGCTAGTCGTGGGTGCCCTGGTTGTAATTCTGCCTACCTCTTTGGGCGAGAAGATACTACTATAAGTATGTTGAATAACATGATAGACAATTAAATGGTTATTCCTGGACAAAATAAGCAATGCTTTGCACGTCATGGATCTCGTATTTATGTTATGTAATATTAGAAATTAAACTTAAATCTCCAACAGTGAAATAGCTAATTGGAGTTCTCAAGGTCTTATACTTAACATTAATAAATTATTTCAGCGACGATCCTCTACAAAGAGTGGTGACCATTAGTCACAATGGTAAACAAATGGCCACTGGCGGAGTTGATGGGAAAGTGAGAGTGTGGTCATTCCCAAAAATGGAACTTCTGTTTGAACTTCATGGACATACAAAGGAGGTAAAATATAACTGAACTCTTAAATATTGATACACACTTTAACTTTTCCAAAAATAAATTTTAATCAAATAATTTAAATGAATATGTATATATGTATGAATAAAGTAGAGTATAGCTAGTTTGCCATAATGATATTGTAATTTCATCAACCAATTAGCACCTCTAACCAATAAAAATGTAAATATTATAATATTATTTGAATAATGGTAATAATAATAACTTGGTAAATATTATTTTAATAATGGATTTTATAGTCAGTTACTTTCGCTTTTTACAGCCTATTCAGGGCTATATGTTAATTGTTCCATGATAATAATAATAGATTTTTTTTACTATAATACTAATAAAATAAATGTAATTGTAAAAATACTTTAACACATATTTTGATAATTCATAAATTAACTTTTAATATAATTGCAGAAGCTTGTGAGGATAGATAAATATTACTATACTCTTTGACATAAAAGCTCTTGAACAGATTGTAATGAAATTTTATGTGTTAGAATAACACATAGACATTTTGTGTAATTTTGCACACAAGTGAAGGTGCGTCTAAAATATAAATACATATCAATTAGTTATTTACAATTATTTTATAGTATTTTGTTTTTGTAATATAAGGCATTGTTCATGAAGTAGTTGTTGACTATGTATTGCAAAAATCTGGGTAAGTTCTCAATACCAATACATAAAACTAAACAAAAAAAAAAACACACAAAAACTGGAGCATGAGCAATTTAAGTATGTAATCATAAATATATATATATATATATAGGTAACAAACTCGCCTATTCATTTAGCACACAACACAAAAACCTGTTCTTGAACATGTTTTGCCTTGTAATGCAATATTGTATTCTTTGATTATTAACCTGTAAATATTTGATTTTTAAGAATATAATAACAATACATAAATTTTCATGTACTTTGATTATGTGATGTAATTGAGGTAAGGAAACAAGTAAGCACTACGGTTTTCTGATTTTATCATATAATCAGCTGTTGCAACATCAGAGATAACTGTCAGACTTTATTCATTGTGATAAACAAGTCTTGAATCATGATGATAAGACAGATATCTTTTATGAATGGCTATATCAACTTTTCTATGATAAAATATCAAGAGTTTTATGTACAACTATTCTTAAAAAGTGGAAAATACAAAGTTGTGTATCAACTGTTGTATCTGATATACAAGTAGTTTTTTAGCTTTTAACATAACCAGTCAGAGAATTATGGCTTCAATTGTTCAATATAAAAATGCAGGAGGTTCTCAAATTTTTATGTATGACTATTAACCACTTTTAAATTTCTAAAGAGTTAACTGGTTTTGAATATTCTCTTTTCATTGCACATAGGATACTTCCTAAAGTGTTGCCATATACATTTTGCGACAATTGGTTTATCACCTTTTTAACTACAAGGCGGAAAAAGTGGGCTGCTTTAAGTTTCACGTGTCTATGAGTGTGTGTTTGAGCTGTTTGTGATAAAGACAGTTCATAGGTATATTCCATGGAGGGTTATTGGAAATTTTTAATTTTAGTGTTATGAGATATAATATTTATTATAATTACTTATTCCTACTGCTTCAATCCATTTAAATCATACAATAATCTTTTAATAGAAGATGTCAGTGTTCCGAAATATTGAATTTCAAAGATTTTCCGCGGTTGTAAAAAAATTACTAATGTATAAGAAAGAAAAAACATCACTTAAGACAATCAACTGCTGTACCAGTTTCTCATGAAGATATATTTTCATTATTATCTACCATTTGAAACGTTAAACTGTAAACGATCACAATAAATAGTTTTTATTACTTTTTCTAAAGATAATAAACCTGTTGTTTTGTCAGTGTCTTTGCATAATATTTTTCGCTACGTAATTCATGATTTATGTATGAAGACAAACTAGCAGATCGATTTGTAGATAGTCTAACCAAAAACACCAACTGTGATGTTAATGCTTTGGTCTTAACTCTTTTGCTTGAGTTTCCCGGTTACTCTCTCTCTCTCTTTCCCCTATCTTTCTCTATAAATCTTCCCACCCCCTTATCTCTCCCTCACTAGGATCTGCATTAATAAATATATGGTAAAGTTAAATTTTATTTTACTTTCTGCTTTTTTATTTATTTTCTTGGTATCTGAGGTATGACCGCCTCGTCGTTGGCTAGCGTACACTAGCCTACGCCTAACTACATCGACCAACCGCGAGGCTCGGGTTCGATTCTCGACGGGGACAGGCATTTATGTGATAAACCTTTTTAATGTCTGCATTTCCGGGTCTGGGTGTTTATTAAATTTATTCGGGTATCTATTTGAGTATTTCTATGCATTAAAATCGTTGACTAACACCCATAACACAAGCATATAATTTGCTTACTTTGGGGTTAGATTCAGTTCGTGTAACTTGTCCTGGGATATTTATTTATTTATTATTTATCTGTATAGGAATGTATGAATGTAATGTATCAATTACTAGGAGTTTTGTTATAATCTAGCAACTGTTAATGGATGTAAGCAAATGACTTTAAACGCAATATGAATCACCTAATCGGTTTTATCCGAGGCTGGTGTCAAGATTCCGAAACCGGCGTGTTTGTATGAAAAGAGTAATAAATGTGGAGGAAACTAGGCAAGTCTGCCATGATCGCGACCTTGGCGTTCGATACTCTGTGTCCCGTAAGGGACTTGACATGCAGATATGTTTGTTATGTGTATATAGGAAATATATTTTTAAAAGTATCTTTACGGTTGTATTCCCGAAGCGGTAGGCAGAGGTACAACCGGGGCATCCACTATTAGTCGAAGGTACTTAGGAAGTTCTACAAAGTGTTTGATGGCAAGCCTGTCTCCTGTCCCCTGTGCCTGTTCCGGGCAACGTTGTTTTTGTTAGAAATTAAAAACCAAATGTTCAGTTGCTCTACCTGGGAATCGAACCTTGGACCTCGTGTTGGCAACGCGAACACCGAATCACTAGACCTCAGAGGCGATTTTACCTGTAATTACGTTTTCCGGAGGAAGTTAAAAATGCGACCTATCGATTTAGTTGATCATTTTATGCTTCCAGTTGGATGATCTAGATTTCAGTCCATGTGACACAAGCCTGGTCAGCATAGCCAAGGATGGATTCGCAAACATCTGGAGCACCAGCGCTAAAGCAGAACCTTTGTTGAAGTTGACTTGCTGCCCACCGAACGGAACTAAATATCTTTTCAGGAGATGTCGGTAAGTATTCATTTATTTAATATTTTTTTTTACAAGAGGAGGCAAACAGGCAAGTGGGTCACCTGATTAACATGAGTTTAGTTTAGAATTCTAAACATGTTACAAATAGATAAATCTTAGGTTAAAAAGGGTTGGTGTTTCGGAAACTGGGGTAAGTCTCATAAGTCGCAATAACAATATTAGTATGTAGAATGTAGATGGTATAGTTCAGATTTTCTAATGCACTATTTTCTGGGTTCCATTGTTAGGTTGTTGACGTATCTAGTTTTTAACGCGATCGAATTATAATTTTCAGGTTTGGTGCTATAGAAGACAGGCCAGGACATCACAGAATGTTTACAATAGCCAATCCGTTGACTCGGTCCGGCAAGCAGAAGGGGTTGCTTCAACTCTGGGAGCCCAAGTCCGGGACTCTCCACAAGACGGTGGTGTTGCCAGAGTCGTTATCGGCACTGGCGGTCCGGGGGGACGGGAGATTTGTCGGTGTTGGGACCATGTTCAGTGGATCTGTTGATATTTATATTGCATTTAGTTTACAGGTAACTTATATTTAGTTAGTTATTTTCTTATTTTTATAGTTTTCACTGTAAATGCTGTCATTGTATTGTGATTGTTGGCTTTTGTATTATTATTATTTTTTTTTATTGTCAGATACATTTTTTCAGTTACAATTTCAAGTTGGTAAAATACGATTTCATTAATATAGGTTTTAAAAAGGTCGATTAAATATGAGTAGATTGCAATCAATAAATTTTGAATTTATTCGATTTTTTAGACACAGAAAGTGAAGCTAACTAATGTTGTGTTACAATAATATTTTCTGTAATGATTAAAAAATAATAGCATGGTATTTTGTTAAAACTTAGTTCTTAGATAACTTGATAAAATTGACAATACTCTAACTGCAAAATATATAAGGTAGCCAAAAAAATAGTAATATGTTTAACTCAGATTGGCAACGAGATATACATTTTTTGTGTTTGATGATGATGACGTGTATTTTTTTTTCAATCAAAATGTCATTCAGATTAGCTATTTCCATGAGACCAAAAAATGGTGTATGGATTTTGAGTAGTGTAATAATAGCATACATATAAGTAAAGTGCCATCAACTTTTATGTTTAGTAGTCAAAATAGGAACTAAATTGATATTTCGGGATGGGTCATTCCGATGTCAGTTTCTGAAGTGTGAGCATAAAATGAAGTACTTAAAACTACATATTTTTATTACTATCCTTATTTTAAGGAAATAATTCTCAATTAAGTGTCTTTAACCCGAAGGGTTAGGCGGAGGCACAACCAGGGCACCCACTACCAGCCGAAGACACTAAGTCCCACGATGTGATAGGTGGCAAGCCTATCGCCAACCGGGCGGATATCCATTCCCGGGCAACGTTATTTTGCTAGAAAATTGAAATTGCCCATTCTTATTTTTTCGTTTTCCGAGTCGAGGGTTGAAGTTAGAAATACTAAACGTCACACAAGCGAGCTGTGTGTGTCCGAGTGTAGTGTGCAGTAATGTGTGCCGTAACGTGTGTATGTGTGCAGCGCGTGGTGCACGTGCCGCACGCCCACCGCATGTTCGTGACGGGGCTGGCGTGGGTCCCGCCCGGCCCGGCCGCGCCGCTCTCACGCAGCGAGGCGGCCCTGCTCTCCATCTCCGTCGACAACTGCATCGTCGTGCACACCGTGCCACACCCTAGTGAGTTAACACCACACTACATACATAAAACACTATTAATACAAAATACTATTGGATACTGTTAAAGTGCGCGCCTCATATTTAATTAATTAAAATTTAAAATGGATATGTTGGTAAGGGAATTGAACTTTTTTGTATGAAGCCGCCAGGTCCGGCCGCCATTTTGTGTTTTTGTCTAAATGGCGGCGCACTATAATTCCTAAAAATATCGATAGGAGACACTTGTACATCAAAAAATTATTAGGATCAACATATTCTAAAGCGTCACGTTACAGAGTTATATCAAAAACAAAACTATGATTGGCCCAAATTAACAAAATTTTATACTTACGAGTGTTTATAGTAAAATAATAATATAACATCACTAGATAACAATTAAAATTATGTTTTTGTAATCATGATAGTTCATTATATTTTTGCCATTTAAGAGCAATATTCGGTTAATAAAACTTGTTAAAGTTTTTGAATTATGAGATTGCTACGACTGCGACGTTGTGAACATTGATTATATATATTTTCCATTCATATGCTAAAAATACGTACATAATATATCGCACCTTCAGTAATATAAGGGCCCAAGTCAAAATTTTCACATTTAAAATCCCATACACGACTGGGATTTTGAATGATAAAGGCACAAAATGATTCGCTACTGGTTAGTGCTAGCAGAAAGAGAATAAACACAAGAATAACCCGGTAATTATATTTATTTTAATTAACACATGATATTATCGGAAAAAATACTGTATCTTAAAACACGATTTCCCAAAAAGTAGTTTTTTGGATAGTGCCCTTATATTACTGAGGGTGCGATATATTATTCGTTAACAAGTTTACTTTTGACCAATATCTCGCCTGATGGTTGATGATGATGTTATCTTAGATGGAGGCGGGCTAACTCGGAAGGGGATAGTGATTACGTCTGATTGTTTTTAAATGACATAGTAACGAAACACTAACGGCCAATGTTAATAATATTTCTCTAAAGATGGATTTCAAGCAATCTAGATAGCTGCGTATCCACCGGCCTATCCTACACCTAATTGCCATATTTATCCTGTGCACAGATATGTTATTGGCAAGCGATAACATAAAAATGGATCAAAATATCAATCTTGGACAGCAAGATTTGGATTAGGATTGATTATTAATATTGGCCGTTAATCGCTTGACGGTACCTAGGTCTTTGTCGTTAGAGTGGTAACTAGCAAGGGCCAAGTATGTTGTGCGTAGAGACGTTAAATTCAATACATTGTTTCTACAAGGTAATTGAAGTACTCACTCACCATCACCCATACATTACTCTGTAACGTGACACTTTCGGATATGTTAACCCTGATAATTTTTTGTTGTATAAGTGGACCTTTCGATATTTGTGGGAATTATCGTGCGCCGGTTCGCCACCATAGCTATCCGAGGCGGGCGAGTGAGCGAGACGACCATTGTTTTGTAATGTATGAATATAATTTGGCTGCGCACTGCGTGCGTGCGTAATTTGTATATTGTAAAGACATAGTTATACACGTCGGGCTTCGTATGAAACCTGCAAGAGCAGGTAACAAAGCAAGCAAGCAATGAAAATAGTTCTGTTTACATTTGGTCACTAGTTCGTCGCATTAACTTATATTAGCTAATACGGATATTAGTTTATAGGTAATCATAATATGTAGTGATCAATGGTCACAGCGACTCCGTATTGTTTCATATTGTATTCGTCGGACCCGGCACTTGCTCGCAGTGATTGAAATATAATTAATAACAATTCATTACTTTGTTAGTATTTATTTAGTGATTGGGTTTTTGCTTTTGGTGGAGGTTTTGGTGGTACTTTTTGTTGTTATATAGGAATTAAGTTTGGTTGTCATTATAAAGCGGTCGGGAACCAGCGAAGTTTGGACACATTTCAATGTCGAATGTGAACATATTTTTAATGTTTCAATAAAAACTACTTTTTTGTATTAATCATACTATCATTGTCTATTTTTACTGTATAATATTATACAGTATAGTATATAGTATACAGTGTAGTATAGTGTATAGTATATAGTCACGAGAATATTGTATTTCATATTGATTGATTATTATTATGGATATTACGCAGGTATTAATATTAGATTGTGTATCTATCGGTGATTATCAACTGGTTCACCAATATTTGACTAATATCCAGTAATAGGTATGATATGCGATAACAAATATATTCAATAATAGGATTACCGAAAAGTTACCCTAATATAACATCTCTACGAAAATCTGTTTCGCCTTCACGGCTAACTCGTTGGACGTATTTTCGTGACGTTTGATATGCATGTAGTTAAAAACCCTGGTTCACACATAGGGGTGCAATTTTATATGAAATATTATATAATACGCTGACGAAGTCATCGGTAACCAGCTAGTATGATTTAAAAGGAAAACGTTTGAAAGAAGTTTAAAGCAGTGAATATGTAAAAATAACTTTATAAATAAAAGAACTATAAATTTTAAGAATATTTTCTAAATATTTTTAAGTTGTATTCGGAATTTTATTTTATTAATTATAATTTTGCTTCAGCTACATTCGAACCGCAGTTAGTTTTAGACATATAATCTAGTAATCATAAAATAAAAATAGTTAATGACCCCTCCCCCTATAAAAACTCTCTTACTTAACTAAGAAATATTTCGATCACGTCAACTTTCAAGCAAAAATCCGCATACAATCACACCCAAACATTTAGAATGTACAAGATCCACTAAGCATAGGAGCGAAAAATATTTATCAACTACAAATTGCCCTAGAGGAAAAGAGAGAGAGCCAGGTACCGATATGATAATGTTTTAGCGTGTAAGAGCCCTTAACATCCCCGCCTTACCGCGTCGTATAAATTTTGTGAATTAAGCTAGTAATCTTACGATTAAAGCAAAAGAAAATTTACGTGCAAGTATGGTGTCGTGTAAGCGCATCTGAAGGTACAAAACGTAACGACCCCAATAAATAAATAAACGTTTCACATGTAAATGCAGTTTTGGTATTGGAATAGATAGTTTAGTTTAATCACTGTGTTTTGTCAGCTTTTTGCTATTAACCTCAGAAAAAATAGGATTTTTACAACAACATATTTACTCGTATTGTTTATATAAGTGTATTTTGTAAATATAAACACAATTAGCCAAGATATTAAGTAAAAATAATAAATTTTTAGGTTACGCCAGGGCTTGACAAAGCGGCGATGTCCTTAATATTGATGAATGTCAATATTTATTAAATAATAAATTAAGTTGCATGAAATATGCATGAAAATAAAAAAATGAAATATTTTGCATGAATTCTACTTAGTGCCATACCATACCATATGATTATTTTTAGAAACCTTAAAATTAAGACTCCGGTACATAAATGATCAACTGTCAATATGTGCCTACGACAAAAGGTACTAACGTCATAATGTACAACTTGTCTCCGCCAGAATGTGCTTGTGGTAGGAACGGTTTTAGGTCACAATAGTCAAACGACAAAACGTACAATGGACATAAGTGATTTTACGTCACAATAATCAAACGACAAAATGTACAATGGACATAAAAGTTCATTGTCATATACCGTCGTACAGAGAGAGAGAGGAGAAAGAGAGAGAGAGAGTAAAAAATCAATTTCAGTGTTCTGTAGATATAATTGACTCATTTTGGATCATTCACACAATAAAATTCTTTCATTTAAAATATTTTCTATATTTTTGTACTTCTGTACATTATGCATGAAAATTATAAAATAAACTACGCCATGCGTGAAAATTATAAATTGGCTTATTTTACTTAGGCTTATTCAAATGAATAAAACAATAAACAACTAAACAGTAATAAACTTAACAAAATCTCACTTTCACGAAAAAACCACTGATTTAACCATCCACTTATGAGTCCTGAGACTTACCACGATGACGTACAATAGTTTGTAAGAACAAAATAATAGGAATCTCTTTTTTTTCTAACCGTCTTAACAATTTTTTATAATTACTATCAAATATTATGTCCCTTTTCTTTCGTTTTTGCTTATCAAACATAGTGTTCCTGATTCTCGAATCTTGATATTTGCTCTCTTATACTTATACAAAAGTCTTCTGGCCATTGTACATTTTGTTCTTGGCACATTTTAGCCATTGTACATTTTGACGCGTGGTCGTTTTATCGTGTGGCGAATATGGCGATTACTCTTTTACGTACGTTACGACCGTTGTACATTATGACGTTAGTACCTTTTGTCGTAGGCACATATTGACAGTTGATCATTTATGTACCGGAGCGAAAATTAAGTTTAGCACGTGTTCAAAACATACTTTTTTCCGATATTTCTGAACAGTTTCGACGTGTTTAATGAAAATGCTCAAAAACTCGACCAAATCTCACCAAATGAGCATGAACACAGAAGCTATCGCTTTATACAAGTCCCTGACTTACCTAACTGAATTATGATTTATTTTGAATAATTCAAGTCCAATCACGCAAAATCGGTTAACTTGATGCAAACCTAAACTTGTTTAAAAGCAGTTGCAACGCCCATGACAAAAACTAAGCAAAAAGCAATAGCAGTAGTAGGCACGGTGTTGGCAGCACCAAACCTGAAAACCTAAAGCTTTATTTTTATTTTTTTTATTTCAACATGCCAACAGCAATACACACACAATATTACACTTAAAAATACACAAATGTTTGTATGTGTGCCAATAACAGGCATACAAAGCGTTCTTAATAAAAAGTTAAGTTATTTTAATACAAATATTTGTTATTATTGCAGGCACTGTTCCTGTCTGGGTTGCCATTCTTCTCATTATCTTCGTGCTCTTCTGTACCTTCTGTTTATGTTCATATTTAGGCATATAACGAATATAGTTTAATTACTAGATATTGTTAATAAAATAATTGTGTAAGTACGGGAATATGTATTATATTATGAGATCAATGTTTACGAAGCTGGTGAGGATATATAATATATATATATACATTTGTGTATATGTTTGTAAAAATAATTAGGAAACAATTTATTAAATGAATTTGAGAATTGCTCTGATTGTGTTTTATTTCCTATTTTTTTAAGGTATAATTTTACAAAGGTCAGAAACAGAAGAATTTGAAACAAGGAAAGTAATTGTAGTAATCGCTAGTATATTTTAGTTTATAAACTGTAGAATTAGGAAAAAAAGTAATTCCAAAATCTCAGTGTATCCAATAATCTATACTTACATTTAAAAATGTAGAAGAGTGATTTCTGTTAATTTAAAATGACTGTTTAATTAATAATAAATTAATGGGCGTTGGTAACTTAAATGGACAAATAAATATATTTTTAGAATTTATGTCTGTCGGTCTGTCTATGTGTATCCCGATCGTGATTTACGCCGAATACACTGAACCGATCGCAACGAAATTTGGTAGCTAGATACTTAGTTTAGTAATAACTTTTTAGGGTATTTTTATCGCGTGTGTTAAAAGAGTTCCCGCGGCGATAATTTTATTCATTTACCATCTTAGTGGCGTACAGATTTAGTAGTAAATCCCAACCATACTATCGTTTTGAATGCTAAAGTTTTTGTACTACCGCTATTGTCAATTTCCTAGTTTAAAGTTGCGGGCACAGCTAGTGCTCAATGAAGCGAGACAGTAATTCATTCGGACCAAACTTGTTTTATTTATATACTAGCGGCCCGCAACAGCTTCGTACGGGTATGAAATATACATATGAACCTCTTCAATCACTTCATCTATTAAAAACGCATTAAAATCCGTTGCGTAGTTTTAAAGATTTAAGCATATAAAGGGACAGAGGAAGCGACTTTCTTTTATACTAAGTAGTGAAGAAGGGGGAACAGGCAACTAAAATGGTCCGCAACACCAGTAGCATCACGGGTGTATTGCCAACCTTTTAGAATTGGGTACATACTTAGCATACTCTTGTCTTGAATATTCCTAAGGACACTACCGTTTCGACCTACCGTTGTAGCTGGGTAACCTGTTTCAAAAAGACGTAAAAGGTTAGAAATGTTTTCACAATCGCACTGGCAAAAAATCCATACGTCATACGTCAACTCGCTAAAGATTTAAGTCGCTTTTGGCTGCATTTAATAAGCAACCAAACTATTTCTGAACTGTTCAATTCTTTGGCTTTGCGTAGCGATGTTGTAGTAATCCTAGCGTTTTCTACCGCAAACACCTGAGTATTGTTGGTTTCAGTTAATTGGACTATTGCAACTATTATGGATTGTACTATTGCAAACAAGATTCAGCTGCATAGCTGTGAGAGGGCGACACCGTGGCCAGTCACTTACAATCAGCGTTTTAAACCTTGCTACTTTCTCTTAGGTACTTATACGTTACATTATTTTCTTATTTTGTGAGAGTCAATATGTACCTATCTCCTAGAGCAGAGTTCAAGCAAATTAAAGCGTCAATCTGAAACTTAAAGTAGCAAAAATATCTCCACGACTTAGGGCCCATATTTTTTGTAATACAGAAAGGAAGCGTAAATGTAGGTGCCTTTGACAGAATTTGCAGGTCATAGCGCAATCTACGCTGATTGTATTTCGCGCGTTCGTGCGAACATAAGTGCCCATTAGGCGAAACATCGCTTGCGTCACTACAGGTCAGACACGATTGTGTTGAAATTGATCACCGAAGCAATATATTATAATGGATGGACGAGAAAATAATTTATTTGGTTCAAAATATGAACGCCTATTTAATCCGAAGGTCAAAAATTATAACGATGATATCAAACGTGTGATGTAGCTGAGAACCATCTCGATCTCGTTAGCTTTTAAACAAAAAAAAATTATATCTGTCCATCTGAAATGGGCATAATAATAAATACTAGTGGTTGCCACAACAACAACTATAGTGTGATGTAGCTGAGAACCATCTCGATCTCGTCAGCTTTTAAACAAAAAAAAAACAAAATCTGTCCATCTGAAATGGGCATAATAATAAATACTAGTGGTCACCACAACAACAACAACTATAGTGTGATGTAGCTGAGAACCATCTCGATCTCGTCAGCTTTTAAACAAAAAAAACAAAATCTATCCATCTGAAATGGGCGTGATAAATCCTTTTGATAAATTTTGTGATAAATCCGCGCCCTTTTGTCGAAATTCGACCATAATAAATTTTAATATCTTGTTGATAAGAACGATATCTTCTTTTCTCAAGACCAACTACTTTCCTAGCTGTATAGTGCGCCATCTGTGATCTTTTATCGTTATCATCAATACATTTGTTTGTGTGTGTCAAATGCTTGGTAGTGTGGGTAATGTTTATTTATTGATTTAATGTACTTTTTAAGCATTATTATTGAAAAATATTAGCGTTCTGCACTCCTCCTACACATAAACTATAAGTGTGCCAAATTTTATGCTTCTCCGTCATCGAAATTTTCGTAAAAAGGGGTCCAAAATGTTTGCTTCATGTGTTAATTTATGAGTAGATAAGCTAATATTTTTGTAAAAATACATGTATTTTTACATAGTCCCAGTTACACTGGGGATGGCACAATTTTAATTTCTTTGAATTTTTCTCTCGGGTGATCTTTTGGACTTAAACTATAAATTGCCCATATATGCCCTTTGTAAAATAAATAAATTATTTACTTGGCCTGAAAAGAATTCGTATTAAAATAACTAAAATAAACAATCCTTGTGATGTTATCGTCAGTTAATTGTTTCATTTTTAACAGCATTTACTGCTGCGCTTAACCTAATAGAAAATTTAACAATGTGCGAGCCCTATTTTTTTCATTTTCATTTTTGTATTTTTTGTCAATTATTATCTATAAAGAACGCACTCCAGTCTACATGGTCCAGCTTGTTCACCTGTCACTGTATGCCTCACATTTGGCATCAAAAAATTAATACATATTTTCTTTTTTTCATTGAATTTGTTTTATTTACACTAAACCAGTGTACGACTTTTTAAATAGTACTCACAAACTAATTAGAGATACAATGTGTAACGCATTGTTAGTTTCGTCATTCTTACCCAGTTGTCATTTTACTTTAATTAGTTATAAGTGAAGTAATAGCCGCGAACAATATAATTCCATCTTTGTCTGTTAGGTAGTAAGGTTAGCCATTAATAATAATAATAATAATAATGTAATTGCTGCTTGATTACGAATAAAAAACCAGTTACATTTGTATTTTCTTATCATTGATCATTATCACACCTAGGCACTAGCCAATTAGGAACCTTTATCAAGAAATAATAAGGCTTTAAAGTAGAAAGTCTTAGCTAATCGTAGTGGGAACATGGAAAAAACTAAATGTCAAAAATGACATTTATATGTCAAAATATGACAGCAGACAGTCGACATTTACTTCTGAATTCATTCAACAGATGTAGATTGTTGAGATTTGAGATCAAGAATACCTACAGTATCAATTTGTAAATTCATTGATTAAGAAGTGTTGATTAAAAACAAGACTAGAACTTTGAACATCCACTATTTTGTAGAAGTGTTTCTATTTCGTTGGAACCATCTTGTAAACGTTATTGGTTTTAGTGTGAAATGTGAAAATTTGATATCGGTTTCGTACATATTTGATATCAAACAAGACTACTCGATAATAAGTTGTATGTGTAGTGTGTTGTGTGATTTTAAATTGACTTTGACGTCACTAAATGCGACCAATCACTTAGCGCTAAGGATTGTGTGCTAAATGCGTGTAAAATTTATAAACAATTTATTGTAAAAATCAGGTGTTGAATGAATACCACGTGAGCGCAGAACTATGCTTTTAAAATGTACTGCCGACGGGAGACGTATCAAAGTGAATGGAACACCAGTCAGCCAAGGGAATGTAGCCAGAGGTATGTTTTGAAATTTTTGGATGAGACTCAAATTTGGTGTTTGACAATATCTTGTCTAATACCTTCTAATCTATTGCAAAAGTCAGTTGAATAAAGGTGTTAAGGTAGAACATGCAATTACAATGTAAATACTGTGATCAAGTGAGTAGTAAACTATGTTGCTTGGTGCCCAAAATATACCAAATTTATTTAAATAGTTCATGAATGAGCTTGCAATATTAAAACTCACGATGTTAATAAAATATAACTAACTTGCTGTAACTTGTAAGTATCATTTTATCAAGTAGACTATCATCTTACCAAAATAGACATCTAACATTTTGTTTGTGTTGATAATGGCAAATGAGATAATAAAGTTTTAGGTATTTGTGTATTAGGTATAGGTGCATGCCTAATGTGGTAAAGGAACATTTTACTTAATTATCTTTGAAAATTTGTTTAATAAAAATGTTTAAATAAAATTACAGATCAATTTTTATTTATGTTATTTGAAAAATCTGTTGAATATTTTAAAATATTGTACCTTTTTCTACTAATTTTACTAACTGTAAGTTCTCCCAAATTAAACCAACTTTTTAAAAATTTAACTTATTAAAAATTATAGGCCAATTCTTAGCTACAGCTCTTTTAGCACATCAAGTAATACTTTACAGTTGGTGTAAATTTGATACTATGAAACGAATCTCCTCGCCTCTGTGGTCGAACGGTCCGGGTGTTGGACTTGACTGCATAAGGTCTCGGGTTCGAATCCCGGGTCGGCCAACAAAAAGAAAATTGGATTTTTCCAATTTTCTAATAAAAAAAAATTGTTGGTCGGGACTGGAAACATGCCCGGTTGGCGATAGGCTTGCCACCTATCACATTATGGGACTTAGTATCTTTGGCTAGTCGTGGGTGCCCTGGTTGTGCCTCTGCCTACCTCTTCGGGGATATGGGCGTGAAGATACTTTTTTTTATGAAACGAATAAATAAAAGATTTTCCAATTATTATTTGCCCTATAATTCAAAAATTACCTGCCTCAATTAGCTAGCTAGCTTGAATTTTGGCCGTTTATTTATAAATGTGTAGTCCTGTAATTAAAAGAAATCATTTCTTCACCATCACAAATAATTATCCACTGCCTAACATATTCCTATTTTGTACAAAATGAGACAGCAAACAATCACAAAACTCTCTTTATGGTAAGAGATTTCTTATATTATATACCATAGATGTTACCATACATATTGCTGTTGAGCCCAAATAACATGCAAGTCTACCAGCTGCCCCTCCCATTCTGTTGAATGATTAATGCCTAACAATGTGATTATGGTGGCAGTGATGAATACTTAAATCATTGGATTCCAAACCAGGAGAGATTGCTGCATAGCATTATCACCTGCAATATTTAGGTAATGATTGACTTTTACCAAGGCTTTGCCTCTTATGGGCTGCCAGGAAGGATTATCCAATATATCCATCCATCCTGATTACACAAGAATCCTAGACAATCATGAGGAAAAGTATTGTTATTTCCAATGTTTCAATGCATCCCTAGTCACTAATTACTGGTAAATGTTACAGGTAGTCTTCATTGGCTAACTTTTAACTTTTGTGGACCTTCTGACACGATACTGTATCCTGGTCCTGTATCATGACAATGAAAAAAAAATGTATATATTTAGTTTGTTGTATTATGTTGCATCTAAAATGTATGGCAAAAGTATTAATCATACCTCTAAACTTATGAGGATTAGGATTGAGCGAGGTATTTTTCCAGGGAGAAAATCTGAGTCCCTTATGGTTTTGCCCTGCTTTGAATCCCTTAAGTACTCTTTTAAGAGACTAAAAGGTTTCACAGACAGGGTAAGAACATTTGGTTCTGCGTTAAAGAAAATAAATGTATTTTTAGGTACATATTGGTGCGCAACCCCCTTACAGCATGGAAATTACTATGAGTGAATTATAATACATCCACACTATTTTTTGAAAGATAAATTCACAAAGTGTCTTTAATGCAACCTTATATCTCATATTGACCGTACTATATGTCTTTTTGTTCAGTTCAGTTCAGTGTGCCTCATGGTATACACCTTCTCCAAGTGTTTCCACTGCTTTCGATTTTCTAGGATGGGAGGATGGGTCATCCTCCCATCTTTTAGCTTTGCAACAAAATAGTAATTTTATGGCAAAATTAGTAATAATAATAAATATATGGAAAAATAACACAAATTGATCTAACTCCAGTGTAAGCAAATTATATGCTCGTGTTATGGGTGTTAGTCAACAAAACTAATACAGAAAAATACTAAAATAAATACAGAAAAGAAAATAAATTTAGAAAGAAAGACAAATATTGGAAATAAAACCTGATCTTCAAGATTGGTCTGTATATTTAGATGTATAGGCTCACCTTAAGCCAATGAAGTAGTCAATTTGTTTAATCTCGTTCATATGCTTGTACAAAGACTTAAGTTATTCCTGGCTCCATATTGCCAGTGCTTGTCAATATTGTTGTCCGTAGGGCAGCATGACTAACTTGCACAGGCTTAAGATACCAGCCTTGGAGCCAGGATACATGGAACTAAAGCTAAACAAAATTGTGTATGTAAAACAGTAATTTCTTTCAGTCAATTGTTTGAACGATAGACAATTCCAAAGTATTAAACTTGTCCTTGTTGTGTCCCTTGCCCTTACTTTTAAACTATAAGAGTAAAAAATTTAAAAGATATGATGTATTCTGTAGATCTTAATAAATAAATTTCAACAAAAATTTGATTTGTTGACATATAGGTCTGCCACATAAATTGTGTTGCTCCGGGCTCCTGTGTAGAATAGACCATCTGCCTTCTTGCCAGGCATCCTACTAGGCGGTAGAGTTTTGCAGCGACTCGCCCGGATTGGTACCATTGCCTTACCTATTCCTGCCACCATAACGTCAGCGCTTGCGGCTTGTCGTTGACGTGTTCCGATTCGGAGGGTAAGGTAGCCGGTAAACTTACTTTTGCTCGATGCCTAACATTCCGGCCTCAAGTTGGCAACACACCATTATCAAGTTTGGTGTCTCGGCGGCGTGAATTTCTTACCATCAGGAAATCCGTCTGCTTGTTTGCCTTTCATTATCATAAAAATAATAATAATAAAAAAAGATTTCGTTCAGAATCAGAATCAGTAAAATCTTTCTTCTCGTGAACCATACAAGTGGTACTTTTGCGCGTCGACATTTGTTTTAAACTATCACCGGATCTGAATCGTGGCCGCACACGGAAAAATAGCAACATAATTTTGAGCGCAGCAAATGCACACAAATCAATCGACTTGCCTCATGTATCAATATTTTTTATGGATTTGTTATGTTCGAAATTTGGTTTCGGTTTCCGTAAACCGGCTTCCGTAACGGTATCCCGAACGTACTTATTCGGCGGATTTAAGTCAGCAGTTTGTGAGATTAAAAGTACATTTTCAAAAACCGCAAATGTAACTTTGTTATTTATACAAATTTTATGAAAAACAAAGTTGTTTTTTGCTGGTGAAACTTATAGAGCTTGGTAAGTTGGGATATCCAGTCAAAAAATCAATATATAATATCCCTAATTTATGCTGAATGGGCGCATGCGACTCGCCACGAACTTGGGCACTTTATTATACAACTAGCGGCCCGCCCAGGCTTAGCACGGTTATAAAATATACATATAAACCTTCCTTTTTAATTCCTTTTATCTATTACTAGCAGTTTCACGCAGCTTCGCCTGTGTAACTTGGCTTCTACTATACCGATTTGGATGAAACAAAGCCTATGTCACTCGTGGATAATGTGGCTATCGAATGGTGAAAGAATTTTAAAAATCGGTCCAGTAGTTTTTGAGCCTATTCATTACAGCCAAACAAACAAACAAAGTTTTTCTCTTTATAATATTAGTATGAAAAAACCACATAAAATCCGTTGCGTAGTTTAAAGATTTAAGCATACAAAGGGACAGAAGCAGCGACTTCGTTTTATACTATGTTTAATATATAGAATATTAAATTTACTTTCACATTTAAGCACACAAGCAGAGGCTTGATGGTAAGAAATACATGGCGCAATTGGACGTCAAAAATAATAATGTACAATGGCAAAACTAAGATTTAAATAATGTTTACCTTCTTGCATAAGTGTATATCTATTTATCGTCTTCCAATCTTACCACCATTTACGCAGAATTAGGTATAATAGTAGTACTATTTAAATTATGCGCTTCAGCTATATTCGTCAAGCTTCGGAAATCCGAATGTATTTTAAATATACCTGTTATTACACATACTTAATCATTTCGCTTAAATTTAGATAAGGTCAGACAATTTAAACATAAAAGTATAAAGTTTAAAAAGAGTAAAAAATGTTAAGCCGAATCGCATAATAATTTAAATAGTACCTAGTTATGTACCTAATTCGGTTATACCAGTTCGAAAAAATCATTTTACATCACAAAATCACTTTACCATTTAATAAATTTAGCGGCCGTATAGACGCATTAGTTTATGTGTTATTAAATACTGATGAGAAAGGACACAGTGTGTGTCTACCTTTACAATTGTTAATGCCATGTTTTTTTTTCTTTTTTTTTTGGTTTTGTAGTATTTTAGGTCAACGTCTTGCGGCAGGTTTTAAAATTAGAAAGTAAATATTTTAATTGGCAATTTAATACTCACGATTCACTGTGTTGCCTGAGATATAACTAAAAGACTTTGCCCCGTTCCACATTGGTGGAATAACAAACAGATTAATAAATTATAATTTAGGCACACTGTTTATACATTAATAAAGTTTTCGTCGCGTTTATTTATATTAATTAAGTATTGAAAAATATTATTGCGCTTTTAGATCAAAGTGTAAGCTTGTGGATGTTTGATTTTAATCTTGGAATAAGGACAGTTTTTATATATTGTTATTGAAAAGGAATTGTCTTTGTTCTGAAATCGTGTTTGCCAAATCATCAAATTGGATTAAAAGGGTTATTTTTTGTCCTAAACTAACTCACGATTATATCGTAGCGGGAATTTAGTATGTAAAAGACATGCATTGCCAACAAAAACCAATATGTTGGAAGTAAGCACTTGTTACGAAAAAAAAAATTACTGCATTAAAATTATGTTAAAGGCCATGTCAAAGTTATGTCTTCTAAGTTAACAATAATTGTTAGGTATATACCTTTTTGAGATACTAATGTTGAGCCCTTTAATTTGATACCCATATTGTAGTACGAATTTGAAAAAAAAAACTGCAATGGCGTCTAGGTACCTTAACGTCGCCGATCTAAGATCAAGTGCTGCTAAGACAAATCTAACAATTCCTCATTTATGTAGATCCATTCAGCGGTCCTGGGGGTATAAGGCAATAAAGAATATTGCATACATACATACATGATGTGCGCGAAAAATGTAACACTTCCTTTGCAGTCAGGTAGAGCTTTTTCAACCCGACTCAGGGTGCTTACGGCTCAGAGACGACAATTAACATTTTATCATTAAGTCACAATTTTGTCCAATGTCGACTTAATGACTCATTAAAAATTGATGTCTCTGAGTGCGGTTGTTAATCTCTTAAGAATGACGTTGAAGTAGAAGAACAAATAAAATGGCGGTAGACTCAAGCCGTTACTAAGTAATACAACCTAGATGTGGTCTAGGAGTTATACTAATCATAAAGCTAGAAGCGGCATAATATTCATTCTTCCTTGAAAACGCATAAACTGTGACTCTCCAAGAATACCGTTTTAAATTAAAAATGTCTGTCGTACAAAGAAAGTACTATCTAATCGGCCTCTGATAGTAGCTGCTAACCTAATTACATAATAATAATTTGTCGACACATGTGTACTTACGATAGGGTTTATTTATTTTTAAATGTTTATTAACAGAGTGTAACTAGTGTTATCAATCAGCTGTGGTGCGGTGTTTGTGCCTGTTTGCACTCTCGGATGTTTGTCGGGGATATCGTCGAGTTTTGTATGACGGTCTTATCTGGAAGTTATCGCCAGGCGCTATCGGGGGTCAAAATATCGAGCACTTACTTCTGTTTGTAGAGGCTACTGCTCACGAGTTGGACGCATGATGGGGACGGTTTTGTATGGTTACCTGTTTTAGTCACTTTACTACGGGGTTTTCACGGGATTGGATACCGAGATAGATCTCTAGTATACATGGGATTGGAAAGACATCAGAGATCTCTAATATACATCCATATAGACAGCAAAGGATGTAAGAAACTTATCATCCCAGCTTTAGCTTGGTATTGCAATAATGGTGGTAATTTTACTTACTTCTGTTTGTAGAGGCTACTGCTCACGAGTTGGACGCATGATGGGGACGGTTTTATATGGTTACCTGTTTTAGTCACTTTACTACGGGGTTTTCACGGGATTGGATACCTAGATAGATCTCTAGTATACATGGGATTGGAAAGACATCAGAGATCTCTAATATACATCCCTATAGACTGCAAAGGATGCAAGATACTTATCTTCCCAGCTTTAGCTTGGCATTGCAACAATGCCATGGTGGTTATTTTACTTACTTCTGTTTGTAGAGGCTACTGCTCACAAGTTGGACGCATGATGGGGACGGTTTTATATGGTTACCTGTTTTAGTCACTTTACTACGGGGTTTTCACGGGATTGGATACCTAGATAGATCTCTAGTATACATGGGATTGGAAAAACATCAGAGATCTCTAATATACATCCATATAGACAGCAAAGTATGTAAGAAACTTATCATCCCAGCTTTAGCTTGGCATTGCAACAATGTGGTAATTTTACTTACTTCTGTTTGTATAGGCTACTGCTCACGAGTTGGACGCATGGTGGGGACGGTTTTATATGGTTACCTGTTTAGTCACTTTACTGCGGGGTTTTCACGGGATTGGATAACTAGATAGATCTCTAGTATACATGGGATTGGAAAGACATCAGAGATCTCTAATATACATCCATATAGACAGCAAAGTATGTAAGAAACTTATCATCCCAGCTTTAGCTTGGCATTGCAATTGTCGTACACGCATCTACGCCGACCAACCGCGAGACTCGGGTTCGATTCATTCATTTCATTTGTGTGAAGAACGTTTAGATGTCTGCATTTCCGGGTCTGGGTGTTTATTAAATTTATTCTGGTATCTATTTAAGTATTTCTATGTATTAGTATTGTTGACTAACACCCATAACACAAGCATATAATTTTCTTACTTTGGGGTTAGATTCAATTTGTGTAACTTGTCCAGAGATATACATTTATTTATTTATTTTACTTACTTCTGTTTTGTAGAGGATTTTGCTCACGAGTTGGACGCATGATGGGGACGGTTTTATATGGTTACTTGTTTTAGTCACTTTACTACTGGTTTTTCACGGGATTGGAAAGTCATCAGAGATCTCTAATATACATCCTTATAGACAGCAGAGGATCTAAGAAACTTATCATCCCAGCTTTAGCTTGGCAGGGCAAAAATGGTGGTAATTTTATTTCTGTTTGTGAGGCTACTGCTCACGAGTTGGACGCATGATGGGGGACGGTTTTATATTTAGTTACCTGTTTTAGTCACTTTTCTACTGGTTTTTCACGGGATTGGAAAGCCATCAGAGATATGCATCCTTATAGACACCAAAGGTTTTTTTAATGATACTGGAAAGTAAACAAATAGACTGATTTCCTGATTCACGCCGCCTAGAGACACCATTATGGTAATGGTGCGTTGCCAACCTGAGGCCGAGATGTTAGACCTCGAGCAAAGGTAAGTTTACCGGCTACCTTACTCTCTGAACCGGAACACGTCAACGGCAAACATTGACGTTATGGAGGTAGGATTATGTAAGGTAGTGGTACCAATTTGTACCGTAAAGCGGATGTAAGAAACTTAACATCAAAGCTTTAGCTTGGCATTGCAACAATATCTTATCTATTTTTTTAATAAAATACGTCAATATAATAAAAAAACGTAATCAGTTTGTGTAAATTAAGACAAAATATTTTAATAATCGTCAAAATATTGTCGTTTTCGAGATTATTTATCTCTTTGATAGCCTCGATAGTCGAGTAGTTAAACAAAACTTATTTCACAGATCGTTTTTATGACATAGTTCGATACACGGCAGGTGTAGACATTTGTGTAGGTAGTTAATACATTTATCTGTGTTTATTATTAGCAACTCATCCCGGTTTCACACTGGTTGTGATCAAGAGCATCGCCAGCCGATGGCCTATATGGGGGCAAGTTGATAGAGATTGAGAAAAATAAATAAATGAATATCCCTGGACAAGTTACACAAATTGAATCTAACCCCAAAGTAAGCAAATCATATGCTTTTGTTACAGGTGTTAGTCAACGATTCTATTACATAGAAATACTTAAATAGATACCAGAATATATTTCATATACACCCAGACCCGGAAATGCAGACATCTAAATGTTCATCACACAAATGCCTGCCCCCGTTGGGAATCGAACCCAAGCCTCGCGGTTCGTCGACGCAGTTAGGCGAGTACGCTAGCCACTCGACCAACGAGGCGGTCAATAAAATATACATTGAAGGTTCAATCGTTAGCCCTCGACTTTTTGACTTGCCTTGCAGTTCGCTCTAATTAGTAGCAAACTAGTAGAAAAAAGTCAAGACGTAAGACTGTTAGCTGTATCATTTTTTTTAGAATCTCTAAGGGAGGGCAGCTGCCCCTTGGCAACACCCTTGGTTGTGATCTGTTAACCGACTCCAAAAAAAAAATGTTCTCAATTCGACTTTTTTTTGTATGTTTGTTAAGCGATTACTAGGCCCATTGCGAAATCATTTTGATGATTATTTTTTTGGAAAGACCTACCATGGTTCAGAGGTGGTCCCATATTAATTTTTTCATAATCCGACTAGTGTTATAGTTGTTAGTATATTCATGTTTATATTTTGTTTGAATTATTTTGGAAAATCATATTTTTTATAACTCGACTTGGTACCTAATAAAATAGTTAGTCAAATTTTTGCAGTTTTTGCGCTTAATTATTAATTTTTCTACTAACAAAGTCTATCATGTATTAAGGATAATGTAGGATTTTAATGGGAAAACACATGAACAAAAAAAGAAATATTTTGGCTGTCCTACAATTTCGAAGCCCATTCAATGTAGACAATCAGATCTTTACTCCTTATAATCCGTACTAATATTATAAATTGCGAAAGTCTGTCTCTTGCTCTTTCACGGCTAAACCGCTGAACCTATTTTAATGAACTTTGATGTGCATATAGACATAGATCTGAGTTGCTTACTTTGGGATTCGATCAACTTGTGTATTTTATTCAGACATCTAACTCTAATTGACCAAAGTAAAAAGCCAGGCTTATAGGGTAACTCGTGAATGTCGATTTCATGAAATTTGGAAATTGGAATCGAATTAGTCATTTTAATTTAAGTTTCAAAAAAGTCAACGAATCCTACTAATTTGTTGTTTATTATTAACCATAAATGTTAATGATTCGCTGGTACGGTATTCAAGAGTAGGTACCTAGACATTTAGATCTAAAAAAAATCAACGAATCCTATAAAATAATGTATTGTTTATTATTGACCATAAATTTTAATGGTTCGCTGTTACTGCGTACAAGAGTATCTAAACATTCAGATCCAAAAAAAATCAACGAATCCCATAACATAATTTATTTTTGATTATTATTGAAGAGTAATGATTGGTTATACCGAAATAGCACTCATAACAGCATTTACAGCACTTTTGTTTTTGCATAACGAGTTTTTCGTGAAAATGGTATCTTTATTAGCAAAAAACCTATGTTAATATTCAGATCTTGAAATAAGTCTATACCGTGATCAAAATTCAGTATCTGAAAAAACGGGAATATCAAAAAAGCAACAAAACAATAGAATACCTATTTCTATCTGAAGATAAGTTATTAATTTTGGTCGAAAATGTATATGAGACCATGTCGGCTTCATTAACTACCTTCCGCAAGAAGAATGATCAAATCGCGTGGTAGGAAAATTGCAGTCGGTTTTTTGCAGATTTACTGGTGCTCAAATTATTATGTTAATAATATGATTATAAAATTATTTAAATTGTTTATATTAAGTAGAGATAAAAGAGTATATTAATTTCAGCACTTGCCCTGTGATTAGAATAAATTTCTACAAATTTTGAAAAAGAAAAAATTTTCTTGGCTCGGCCTTAAAAATCTTTAGAAAGAAATGAAACTTTTTACCATTATAAATGTGAATTTCATCTGTAATGATAAACAGCTCATTTAATTTGACATACTGATTCCAATTTCAAATTTGCATGAATACATTTAGATCCAAAAAATTCAACGAATCCCATAATATAATTTATTCTTTATTACTGTCCATGAATGGTATAGATTCGCTGGTAATGTGTTCCATTGTACCTAAGATGACTTAACCGATTCCAATTTCGAATTTGCATGAATGAATTTTCGATTGAGATTGAAGAGTAAACCTACTGGTCGCCAGTTGTGCAGGGTTTTGCCCGTTCTAAACATGACGACGAAAGGAGGAAGCCATTTATAAATCAATTGCAGTACCGTCAGTGATATTGTGTCGTTGACCGACAGCGTCGCCGCCACGACGACGGGACCCTAATGATATGCGTCTACTGCATGTAATGTGGTGTGTCCTACGCTTTGTTAATTTTTCTTCTCTCCTCACTTCTGTGGTCTAGCGCTTAGGTGTTGGTCGTTGCTTTATGATATCTCGGGTTTGATTCCCGCATCGGGTAACCAAAATGAAACGTGCTTTTTTTATTTTATAATAAAAATGACGTTGCTCGGGATTGAATATTTATTGATTGATCGGGATTGAATAATTATTGTGCCAAATGGCGATTGGCTTGCCACGTATCACATTCTGGGACTTAGTGTCTTCGGCTAGTCGTGGTTGCCCTGGTTGTACTTCGGCCTACCTCTTCGGGGATACGAGCGTGAAGATACTTTTTCAATTTTTCCTTTTTTGTCTCCCAGAAGAGGTAAACAATGGTACGAGTTACGACCAGGGAACACAGGTACTACTTTCAACTAACGCTGTGTTCCTTGGTGTAGCACAATGTGATGGCATATGGCTAGCCAATCACTTGTCCAACATTGAACCTAGCCTACTTTGTTTAAAAAAAAACTTTGGGAATACCCGTTAAGGGAACGAACCCGAGACCTAATGTAATCAACGCAAACTCCGGACCATTAGAATTCGGGGTGATATTTTTTCTTCTGTTTTAAATGTTGTGAATGTGGGACAAAATCATTTTTTAAAGCATTGGAAGGCAAGCAGTTAGATATTCTGAGAGTAAAACCACGTCGCCTACACTTCAAAATCTTCAGAAAAGGGAATGAACAAATTTTTTGATATTATTTGGAGGCTAGAAAGGATATATACAAACACCTAACCCATACCTAAGTTTATAGGTTATTTATGCCTTCAAACCTGAAACAATCGCAACCAAGGGTAGGTGTCAATCCTAACGCGTCGTCGCATATCTTTACCACCACATATTACCTACATATTATTTACCACTAACCACTAGTATCTAGAATACAAATCTAAGTTACCTAGTTACTCGAAGTCTAGTTGAGAGTATAAATAAATATTTCGCGACAAGTGATACCAATTATCTAACACTAAAATACGCAAATTATATGCCCGTGTTATAGGGAAGTTAAAAGGTATCTTCTTGTCTAAATTACCGCTGAACCTAAAGTCGAAAGTCTTCGACCAGTGTGTGTTACCAGTGATGACATATGGAACTGAGACTTGGCCGTAAAATGTGGGCCTCTCAAATAAGCACAGCGGCTGGTGACCGTGACTTTTGGCGCTCTTTGAGGGAGGCCTATGTCCATCAGTGGACGTCCTACTGCTGATGATGATGTTATAGGTGTAAGACAACGATACTAATACTCAATATACTGTAATAACAAAGGCTCACCGTCACTAACACCGTGAATTCTGACTAGGTGGTAGAGTTTAGCAGCGACTCGCCCGAATTGGTACCACCGCCTTCCCTATTCCTGCCGCCATAACGTCATGATATGTTCCGGTTCGGAGGGTAAGGTAGCCGGTAAACTTACTTTTGCTCGAGGCCTAACATCCCGGCCCCAGGTTGGCAACGCACCATTACCACCTTTGGTGTCTCTAGGCGGCGTGAATTTCTTACCATCAGGAAATCCGTCTGCTTGTTTGCCTTCCAATATCATAAAAAAAAAATATGTAAATACCTATAACTAGTAATACAGAAATTGATGTTCATCGCACAGATGTTAGCTCTCGTCGTAAATCGAATCCGATCCTTGCGAGAGGTGGATATAGGCGTGTACGCCAACCTCTAAGACAACGAGGCCAAATGGTTTCGTAAATGCTACGGAATGCAATCGTTTTGATATTGGAGCATAAATATGTACTCGGAATTTCCTTGTGCCAAGAAATACCAAATACCTATATTAATAATGATGCGTGACCAACCCGAGGTTAGAGCTCTACGGTTGGTCGCGTGGCTAGCGTACACGCCAAACTACACCGACCAACCGCGAGACTTGGGTTCTTGGGTTCGATTCCCGACGGGGGAGGCATTTGGGTGATGAACATTAAGATGTCTGCATTTCCGGGTCTGGGTGTTTATCATACTAATATTATAAAGAGGGAAAGTTTGTTTGTTTGTTTGGTTGTAATGAGTAGGCTCAAAAACTACTGGACCGATTTTAAAAATTCTTTCACCATTCGAAAGCTGCATTATCCACGAGTGACATAGGTTTTGTTTCATCCAAATCGGTATAGTAGAAGCCAAGTTACGCAGGCGAAGCTGCGTGAAACAGCTAGTTAAATATACCTATTTTGGTATCTATTTAAGTATTTCTATGTATTACAATCAGTGACTAAGACCTATAACAAAAGCATATAATTTGCTAACTTTGGGGTTAGATTCAATTTGTGTAACTTGTCTAGGGATATTTATTATTATTATTTACATTAAAAGGCATTACTTAACATGCTGATGAAACTGTTGACATACCCAAGGTGGAAATAGTTATGAACGAAAAAAACAATAGTGTTAATTCTTTTTCAACAGTTTAAGAACTTGAAAGAAGCATGATTACCACCTGCTGGTCATCGTCCAGTAACATTGCAATGAAGCGCTTATATTTTTTTCCAAAAAACAGAACTTATTATTATATATATATTATTTTTTAAATAAATTTTGGTTTAAAATTTTGTTTAATTTTGGTTTAATTGTCGCCTCTGTGACCACTAGACAGTGGTCCGGGTGTTGGACTTGATTGCATGAGGTCCCGAGTTCGAATCCCGTGTCTGGCAACAATATGTAAATTTGATTTTTCCAGTTTTCTAAGAAAAAAAAATTTGCTCGGTATTGGAAATGTGCCCGGTTGGCGATAGGCTTGCCACCTATCAAATTGTGGGACTTAGTGTCTTCGGCTAGCCGTGGGTGCCCTGGTTGTGCCTCTGCCTACCTCTTCGGGGATATGGGCGTGAAGATACTAATTTAAAATGGTCCACTGGTCCGCCCATTTGTTAATCCGTCCATTAGTTCGAAATTGCGTTTCGATTTTTCGTACGGAATTATTCCGAGCGAATGTGGCAGGCCAAACCGTTTTTTGAAAAAAAAAAATCTCTGACCCCTCTTTAGTCACGTTAAATGAAATTCAGCTTTTAATTAATGGACGTAAGCGTTAATTAATAAATTAAGATGTTGCGTAAAAATACCGCTTTTTGCAAAAACAACTCATACCACAATTAACTCGAAAATGTGTTATCTCTGCCAAAGTGACCAATCTACTTCGTCGATGTAAATCTATGGCAGAAACTTGTAGGGTTACTTTTGAATCTCGATTTCATGTAAATTGGAAATTGGAGTTGAATATGTCACAATCTAACCATTTCCATGCCATTATCGAACCATTAACATATTTGAGCCTCTTCCATGAATTGTTATACTTACTTTCGGTAATTTATACCAAAATAACATGTCCTGACTGACTGATTCATCATCGCCAAGCAAAAACTGTTAGAGTCACAGCTATGAAATTTGGTGACTAGGGGAGTTTTACTGAGTAGACACTAGAAAACTATTAGCGACGCGCTCCTTTGTTATCAAATTAGTTAAATTTAACTACGAACGCCGGGCCAGTTCAGTTAGTCTCCCGCCGTTCGCCCGCGTAGATTAAATACAATAACCCTTTATTGTTCACCAAATACAAAGAAATTACAAATACATCAAATAAAACTTAAACTAAAAGATACAAAAAGGCGGTCTTATCGCCAAGCCAGCGATCTTATTCTAATACGATACTTAAGTCTCCAATACTACCTTTGGATTTTTAAAATAAAATAGACCATGTTTGATCTTTGATCTTCAAGCATGCTTCAGTCTTCAGTCTCTGCGATATTGTATAGACCGACCAATTTTCACTTCACATTAATTATATTTTTATGGGATTTATAATATAGTATAAAAGCCAGATTAAGTCTACTTATACGTTTAAATTTTTCCACATATTCCGGGGTTCAAGTTATATATGTTATATATAACTTTTGTTGTATAGTTGGGCCATTTATGCTGAAAGTTTTATTCTGTAATTTCAAAACTGTCAAACATATGACCTGAAAAAAGAGACAATTGTTAAAGCATACACAAACGCCAGTATTTTTTTAATTAGTGGATTTTTATGGGGCTTAATAATCATTTTAACAGATGCATCCCGATCTGGTTGAATCCGACTTATGACATGTCATGAGATGCCTAAACACAAACTCTCAAAACACTGCACTACAAAGTCGCCGCCGGTCTCGGCGATGAAGATCTCTCTTGCGCCCGGCGCCTAACGCCGAGCGACGAGCCACTACTCCTCCATCAAGTCCACCCAGTAACCAGCACGCAGCACCAAGCCGAGGTACGGATTCCTGAGAGCCCTTGTTGCTGGCGTTGTAGGGAACAGTCAAATTCATTTAAATAATAATGTCTCGGACTCAGCACTCTGGGGGATGATTTTGTAACTCACTGACCAACTCAATATGGAAAAGTGTACATCAAATAGCTGTCAAATGACGTGTTTTATATTTGCTATCTCCAGTGACCAACAGCGATACAATAGAGATAGCAAACACAAATGACGTCATTTGACAGATATTTGATGTACACTTTTCCATATTAAGTTGGCAACTAAGATAATTAATCAGCACCTGATATAATTATTTGGTAGTGTACGGTAGACAGGGTTAAATTTATTAACATTTTAAAATTGTTTGTAAGTTAAAATTCAAATTGTAATGAGAATTAAACTATTTGTTGTATGAATATTAAAACATTATCTATATAATTAACTAATCACTTTTAAAATAATAAAATATTTAAACACCACAAGCTTAAATAATTTTGTAACAACTTCAACACACATATTTCGCAAATAAACATATTTTCTTTCTTTTCTTTCTTTCATCCTGCTCGGCCCACAAAACCCGGTGAAGTTGTAAAAACCGCGAGGTTGGCAAGAAAAAGAAACGATCACTGTCAGTTGTTGTGATAATTTTGCGAAGGTTAAACTACGCTCGGTTACCGGCTAGATTCAGAAAACGTGATATAATGTTTATAACTGATTCTATACAGATAAAGGCCAATATCAACATGTATGTGATAATAACGTGCCTATGTTATGTTGAAGGCGCCGAATGTTAATATCCTATGTAAAATCTATATCCAAAAAAGAAGATTATGTTTTTTTATTTTTTATTTTTTTTTGACATTGGAAGGCAAACAAGCAGATGGATTTCCTGATTTTAAGAAATTCACGTCGCCTAGAGACACCAAAGGTGGTAATGGTGTGTTGCCAACCTGCCAACCTCCAAACCGGAACACGTCTTGACGTTATGGCGGCAGGAGGAGGAGGTTATGTTATGTTTGACTCGACGTTTTATAGGTATGATAATCGATTTATACGTCACTAGCTTCTACTACTACTAGGCTTCGCCTGCGTAACTTGGCTTTTACTGCACCGATATTTATGAAACAAAGTCTATGTCACTAAGGGATAATGTTGTCTAAGGGTGAAAGAATTTTTTAAATCGGTCTAGTAGTTTCGGAGACTATTCATTTCAAACAAACACAAAATCCAACATTTCCTCTTTATAATATTAGTATGGATAAACCTTCCTCTTAAACCACTTTATTTATTAAAAAAAACCGTATTAAAGTCCGTTGCGTAGTTTTAAAGATTTAAGCATACAAAGGAAAATAGGGACAGAGGAAGCGACTTTGATTTGTAAAACGATTTATAATTTTTTCAACATGGATACTTCCGAGGTGGTCTCATTGCCACCAAGTGTGGGTTCTTTTTTTTGTGAGAGGTCAGCGACCATGATAACGGATCTCCTGTTGGTAAAAGATAACCATGGTCTATACACCATGGATGTTACAGAATGTTAAGCCTTTTGTGGAAGTCTACCTACTGGCTACGCTACTCTCCAGGCCGGAACCTGACAGTGTCATAATGGCGGCAGGAAGAAGTAAAGGCGATGGATCCTTACGGGCCGGTTGCTGCATAGGACCCTACCGCTAATGGTCTTACTAGTGACCTATATTTTAACCATCGCTCGCTTCTTACGAGGTACCAAGCAGATGGTCTTTTCTATTCAGCGGATCCGGATCAACACGGATGATCTGATGATGAAATGGTTTTTATGATATTGGAAGGCAAACAAGCATACGGATTTACGGGTGGTAAGAAATTCACGCTGCCTAGAGACACCAAAGGTGGTAATGGTGCGTTGCCAACCTGAGGCCGGGATGTTAGACCTCGAGCAAAAGTATGTTTACCGGCTACCTTACCCTCCGAACCGGAACACGTCATGACGTTATGGCGGCAGGAATAACGGTGCGTTGCCAACCTTGGTCCGGGATGTCTACCACCTAGTCAGATGTCACGGTGTTAGTGACGGTAAGCCTATGCTCGGCTTTTACGAGCTGCCTGGCAGGAAGGCAGATGGTCTATTCTGCAAAGGAGCCCGGACCAACACGGGGAAAAAATATACGAGGTATAGCGAAGAAAAAAGAAGAAAAGGCGAGCATGCCGTCACTAACACCGTAACATCTGACTAGGTGGTAGACATCCCGGACTAAGGTTGGCAACGCACCGTTACCTTTGGAGTCTCTAGGTGGCGTGAATTTCTTTCCATCAGGAAATCCGTCTGCTTGTTTGCCTTCCAATATCATAATAAAAAAAAATCGGCAGGAAAAGATGGGCTTACTTAATTTTTTTTCAAATATCCTTGCTGAAACATTTTTATGTAAAGATATTTTTTTATAAAAAAGATATCTTTCCATTCATATCCTTGGAGAGGTAGTCAGAAGTATATTTTTATTAACGGTTGAAAAACAGCAATATCAATTTGCATACTTATCACACTATTTGTAGATAATACCGTTAATAAGACTGTTTATTGAAGTTGGCCGAACATCAGTGTTTTCCAAGATTTTTTTTAAGCACATCCCGTGTTGGTCCGGGCTCCTTTGTAGAATAGACCACCTGTCTTCCTGCCAGGCAACTCGTAAAAGGCGAGCATAGGCTTACCGTCACTAACACCGTGACATCTGGCTAGGTGGTAGAGTTTAGAGATTGGTACCACCGTCTTACCTATTTCTGCCGCCATAACGTCATGACGTATTCCGGTTTGGAAGGTAGGTAGCCGTTAAACTTACTTTTGCTCGAGGCCTAACACCTCGGCCTCAAATTGGCAGCGCACCATTACCGCCTTTGGTGTCTCTAAGCGGCGTGATTTTCTTACCATCAGGAAATCCGTCAGTTTGTTAGCAATATAAAAAAAAAACTAGTGATTAAAGTAAATAAGAAACCAAATAAATGTACAACTCATTAATTTCACAAGAACAATGTTAGAAAATAAATCCATTTGAATTTAATCATGTACATTTTATATACAGTTGGCTAAATATTTATTCAGACTGGTTTTAATAGATGCGGGTGGCGAGGCGCGACCTATGTACATGTTTAATATGTTTTTTGTTGAGTCTTTTCGGCCGCACTTTATTCTTCCACCTGCTTAAGTTTGATTTATTATAGTAAGGAAAACTATTTGAAAAATATGACAAAAAGTTTCTATTTGTTTTTGTTAATAACTAGTGTTGCTAGCTAGTTTGGCGACATCGAGAGAAAAGATGGTCGAAGTTTTTTCATAATTATTGAATTTCGTGTTAATATTGAGTGAAATTAGTCAATTATTGTGGCATTTAGTACAATTTTGTTTAGTGAAAGTGCATAAATGAAACAATCATGAAGAAATTAGCGTATCGTGTATTTCCTCGTTGCCGCCAAATCTCATTACTTGAGCTTGAATAATGAGGCCTCCGCTTTACCCAAGAGCCTGACGTGACTTGCTGACGACTTATGACTGATGACTAATTATAATTAATTTAAATTGATATAAAATTTAATGCAAATTTCTACTTGACTAATGGCAAAATACTAACGTGGAGGCCAAAAACTAAAGAAAGAAGAAAGTGTTGCTAGCCACGAAAATTTATACCGTAATCAAACTCTAAATTTTGTTTAATGAAAAACGTACTAACGTAAAGTACTTTTTTAAAACTTTCATAAATTTTGTCGACCGTCGCGATTAAGTTGGTATTATTGAAGACTCTCCTAATATGAATTGTAAAGCGTTCGTTTGGTCCATAAAACGGCCTTGAATGTAGATTATTATTCCGATGTCTTAACTGTTGCTTACGGGAGATGTAAACTACTTTGATTAGTGAACGAAACCGCTAGCAATAGCTAGTTTATATCTATAAAGGAAACTGAAGTTCGTCCTCTGTGGTCTAGCGGTTCAGTTGTTGGACTTAACTGGATTACGAATACGGTCAGCGAGCGTAATCGCTGACCGTATTCGTAACGGTGAGATTTTCAACTTTTCTGTAGCGCTGTCATTTCGACCGCATTTATCCTACTGTCATGCTTTTCTTGACATACCCAACTCTCGCTTCTATACAACAAAGTAAGAATAAGCACAGAATTATACTTTAGACTAAAGGTCTGAGGAAAATTGATTTCAGTAAGGTACTTGTAAAATGGTTGATTTTTGGTCATAGGATCTTTATCCGTTCGCAAATCCCTTGCAAAAGATATAGTATCTGCTCGACCTTCGTGGAGTGCTTGCCGAATTTTCCTGATAATGCTTCGATTACGAAGCGAAACGTACGTAGAGTTTTTAGTAGTGTTTGTAATATTGGTGTAAATAAAACAGTTTAGTGGTGTATGTTGTGTGGAGCTGGATATATTTGGGAGTTTTAGCTTCCAGTAACTCCAATTCATCCATAGTGCATTATTTTGCCTGTTCTGTCACGCCATAATAAGTATACATTTTTTTGGCGGGAAATTGCAAATTAAATAATTTTATACGGAATTTATTTGCATAAAAGATATAGAAATTAGAAAAAAATTGACTCTCTCCGTCTTATAATAAACACGGACTAACGTTCGAGTTAAATTAAGTTGATGTTATAGTCTGTATCACATTGTAATAAAGACTATAATACACGGATGAACCCAGTAGTAATTTACTCCGTGTTTGTTATTAAGACGGTCTTAGTGAGAAGTAATTATTTGTCATGCATGAAAACGAGATAGATATTGTTTCCGCGGGCAGTGTGCGCAGACGCAGCACTCTGATCAACCTTGACCTTATAGTGAATAAAGCTATCACATTTTGTAACACTTCCAATGTTAGTAATTAATTTTAGTTTTTCCTTTACATTTTCACTCGAGATGTTTAATGTACCTACTGTTAATAGGCAGATAGATGTCTAGATGAGGAATTCGCCATAAAACACCAAAAATTGGTAACCTGAGACTGAGATGTTAAGCTTCTTGAGTGTGTTAGTTTATCGGCTTTTCTCAAAACCTTAACACGACTTTGGCTCTGACTCTACAGGTGTCTGCCAGCTGAGAAGGCAGCAATCTAATCTCAGCTGGCAGACATTCTGGCGAGCCGGAAAAGCCTTAAGCGATTATCGCCCCCATTTCCCCGTGTTGGTCCAGGATATTTTGCACGATTAACAACATGACATCTGAATACTTAACAGATAGTTTCGATTGGCCCGAATTGGCACCCCCGTCTTACCTATTCTTGCCGCCATAACGGGAGTGTTTGCCGTTAACGTGTTTCGGTTCGGAGGATCAAGTAGCCGGTAAATATACTTTTGCTCGAGTCCTAACATCCCTGCTTTAAATTGGCAACGTACCGTTACCACCTTTATTGTCTCTAGGCGGCCGCCGTGAATTTCGTATCGAGAAATACGTTTGCTTGTTTGCCTTCCAATATAAAAAAAACATCTCATCGCAGCGGAAGGCGGAAGCAGTTGAACTTATCTTGTAGTTGGACCCTGGGAGGCATTGTTTGACATTCCACGATCGAATCGAATTACATACTTGACTATTACCTACCCGAATGTGGTGTTTGTTAAAAAAGTGTCATAAATGTGGTGGAAGCTAGGCCAGTCTTCACGAAATCGTGACACATTTTATCTGATATTGTCCGTTTAACCACAAGGGACTTGAAGTTCGATCGCGCGGTTAAGCTGTGTACTTGTATTTAGTAATCGGCATTAACAGATTGCGTAGAGGCCAATGCGATGCCAAAATCCGCTTTAGCGCCCTTCGCGGCCGAAGATACCACAGCGGTACCGTGTGACAATAGCCTAACTTCCTCATCATTTCACAGAGGTATCTAAAGAGACCAATTATGAAACGTAAGATTACATGAGTGGTGTGACATTTTATCTGGTTACGTGTGACTGATCAAATAGTAAACATTGTCAACAAGACGTTATCACCTGCAGTGCAAATATAATTGCAAATGATTAAAACGCTCATTATGTTTGTTTGCTCTGCTCCAATATTTATGTAACGTGATCTGTAAGCATTTTATTGCGTTCTAGCGATTGTTTGATGAGTGTTACAGAAGCTACTTTTTCTGAAAGGCACTCTGTATCGGTTGCGCTTCTTGCAGGAATATAAGATGCTTTTCGCTAATCAGCCACTTAGTAGCAAGGGTCGAGACCACGATAAGGTACTATTGCGATAATACGCCTGGGTTTGTGTTTCACCGCTCTACCTTCCCTATAGTCCTAATATTGCCTGCCATTTTCGTTTTGCGATCTGAAGTTAGCGGTGCCTACCTTAAACAAGACGCGTGACATTGACAGTCTATGTTTAAAAGTTCTCTATCTTTGTCTTAAATCTGTAAACATAAATAACCACGTCTCGCTCTTACAAAAATGTTTCAGTTATTTTTCTGACTATAAAGCGCCCGTTGCAGTAAAGGTTTACTGGCAGTTTGGTACTGTGGTGCAGTTACTGTATTCACTCACACGTTTGAATTATGGTTAACAAAATGTATGCATAAAAATGTCATTTACCGCCTTACACGCTCATTTATTAATGACTGGCAAAACCATAAAGCTATATTATTACTGGAGGTTACACTCCTAACAAAGACCTGACATCATTTTGGCTTAAAATTTGTTCCTCTATCGATTTCCGTGGTTATTTTTCACACAAAAAAATGCACACCCTAGCTGGGGTGGAACTTACCCCTAGGGAAAAAGCACACATCGGGATAGGGTAAATTTTGCTTTTTGAGGTATTCCCTAGGTGCTGTCAAAATTTCATGAAAATCTATGCAGGTTTAAAAATTTCAGAGGTGATTCCTCTTTTTTGCCTTTGTAGCCTGAACTAAAATAAAGACTTATTTTACATCTGTTATAATGGATTTCCGCTAAGTCACGCCTGATTCAATACAAAATGTCTATGGCCAAGGTTTGTCACTTATCATTACAGAGCCGCGTGCCTGGTCGCTGTATTATGACATAAATACTGTTTTCAGGCGTCACGGCACTAGCACTAATAAATATTTTCGTAAAAGAACGGCTAGCGCTTACGCATACGATGATAAATCATTAAGAAAGCGACACCTCTCAAGGCCGCCTGATTAGATTACCTCCGTCCCAAATATGAATGGGATGGTTGCCTAAAGAAATATTTCTTAATCTCACCTTATTTTAACTATTAATAAACGTGGGGACAGATGCGCAGTATGACGTACGGACGGATAAGGTCGTCGCCTACTGGCACATCATCACGTACCTTTGCATAGCTCCTCGGATCTGCTTAAATAGACACAGACGTGACACACCTCCGAATGTGTGCGAAAACCTCTCGCCGAGGAGATAAGTTTGGTGCTGATAATGTTTTGTGCATTTATTTTTGGCGTCGGTATGTGATGACCCCATTACTCTTTTTTGAAGAGGTTAAAGCGAACTAGCAACCGGCTCTCCTGAGAGTACGAGACAACAGTGACCTATAGACATCATAGATGTTATAAGTGCGCTGCTGCCCTGAGGCTGAGATGGAAGGGCTATTGTGCAAGTCTACCGGCTACTCTCCAGGCCGAAAGATGACAATGTCATTATGGCGTCAGGAATAAGTAAGGCGGTGGATCCCTACCCGGGCAAGTTACTGCACAGCATTTTACCACCACTGGTCTTGTTGACTGTAGCTTAGAAAATTAAGAGAAATTAGAGTGTTGAGGAAGGCATCTTCCTCAACACTCTAAGCATCTCAGTAGATGTTTCTTATGTAGAAAAAAAAGTGGTCTTGTTAGTGATGACCTATATTACCAGTACCTACCTATATACCAGTGCTCGCTTACGAGCTGCCTGCCAGAGAGGCAGATGGTCTATTCTACTCAGCGGACCAGGACCAATACGGGAATAATACCACTAATGCACTGAGACATAACGAAGTGGGAGAGTGCTGAGCTGCAGCTTGCACGAATTGTTTCACCGACTTGGCTGTTTGTACTATAGCATCAGTTCTAGCAATTGTGGTGTTTTATGCTGAAATGTTATGGTATCCGGTAGGCCTAAGGTCCCGACCAGATGGTGGCGCGACTGTAGCATCTACGGTGTATGTAGTGGGATGAAACGATACGAGTAAATCCAAGTAGGCACTTGATGCTTTTCTCCGATAGCAAGTACATTTTAGTATTGATATTTTGAAATGAAGTATCGAGTAGGTATCGATATTCCAAATTTTTCGAAATTTTTCCAAATTTTTATCGATATTCCAAAAACGAGATTAGTAAGTATCGATACATTGTCATCGATACTGAGTAAATATCGATACTTGACGAACGATACCAGTATCGATACCTCAGTGTTAACGTTTCATTCCTATGTATGTAGCGTCGGTTAGATGATGATAGGTTGTGGGATGATACGCTCAAATTTATATTGCCTTGTTTAATAATGCTACCGTAAGTTCAGTGTTCGCTTTTATCGTGTTCTAGTTCAGGAGTTGAAGTTGTACGTTGTTGCTGGCCGTAGATTGGCGGATGTTCAACTCTTATTTCGTGAATAATGAAACTTTTTCATTTCTGTAATTAAGGGTTTCCAGTATAGGCGCTTTTCTTCTTCTCGTCTTATATCGTCTTTGGGTCGACAATTTTCAAAAATACAAGTGTTATTTGAAAGATATTTACACAATGGTGGAACCAAATGTCGACGATTAAATGTATAAATTATATTATCTTTGTTTTAACAATCTGTCTTTATTCAAGCACGCTACTTTTCAATGGTAATGTTGTTTCAAGGCAGGCCTCATTTTTTGTTGGACACGGCGAGCCAGCAGAGTTTTACCTTAAAATAAATCTAAAAATTATAAACCAAGGTGAGTGCCGTGAATATTATACATTATAATAAGTGTTTTACACTCCTTCTGTTCATATTTTTATATGTTTGACAAGGTGCTCACAAAAAATATGTTGATTAAAATGTTAATTGCCGTCTGGTTGCTGACCTAGTTTCATGCCTATCTTTGCCTCGTGTGTGCGGTAAGCGTGTACTGTTATCGTTGATTCGTGGTTTCGATTCTTGAGTTGGACGTAATTTTGTGATGGTTGGTTGTATTTTTGAATCAAGATTAATTTAACAGCAATAAGGCTAAGATCTCACGACGCGGTTTTCACCCGCCGTGCTTGCGGGCCTTCGGGTTGTGTAGAATGTAGATTAATTGCAAAAAAGTAAGAACACATTTAACGATGCGTTTTATACCCGCAGCGCCTGCAGTTGTTTGCGATCTCCCGCCGCACCGGTAGAATAATACAAACGAGCGATGATTTCCGACCGCATTAGCTGTGTGATCGCGCAAAATGCCGGTCTCATAAGGGTGACATTGCGAGCATCAGGTAGTGGGAAATAAACGTTCTTTGATTTAAATTAAGTGACCAGGAGTTTTGGCGCCATCGAGAAAAAAGATGGTCGAAGTTTTTTCATAATTATTAAATTTCGTGTTGATATTGAGTGAAATTAGTCAATTTTGGTGGCATTTTGTTCAGTGAAAGTGCACAAATGAAGTAGTCATGAAGAAATTAGCGTATCGTGTATTTCCTCGTTGCCGCCAAATCTCATTACTTGAGCTTGAATAATGAGGCCTCCGCTTTACCCAAGAGCCTGACATGACTTGCTGACGCCTTATGACTGATGACTAATTATAATTAATTAAAATTGATATAAAATTTAATGCAATTTTCTACTTGACGAATGGCAAAATACTAACGTGAAGGCCTAAACTTAAAGAAAGAAGAAGAAAATTAAGTGACCTAAGAAGCGGCGGGCCAGTTATTCAATATAATTTCATGGCGATACCTTTCGCCTGCATACCGCTTTATAGGTTTGTAGTCCAAGAAACATTAAACTGGTACCTCAGCGCCAACTCCAATTTAAAGCTCGTTTTTATCTCAAATTAATACAATCATTGTATGTAATTTAAACACAATCCAGTAAAAACAAGATACTTAAAATACTGCGCATATTACTGTTTGTGTATTGGGAAATCCAGTTGCTTAAAAGATTTTTTTGTTTTGTTATAATCCTTTTTAACCGACTCCAAAAAATATGAGGTTCTCAATTTGACTATGTTTGTTTTGTATGCACTTGGGCAATAGCCAACAGATTTTCATGGTTCTTTTTCAAAAAGATAGATCATGACTTCGAGGTGGTCCCATATTAGTTGTATCATTATCCAGCTAGTGGTTTTTGAGTTATATTATAATATACTAGCGGCCCGGTACGTGCTTCGCTACGTATATGACCGCATTAATGACATAACATAACAAAACAAAGAAGAAAAAACAACTGAAAAAAGATTCAATATGACAGCACAATTCCCACCGGAAAAAAGTTTAGATTTGACAGAAAAATACCCTTTAACAAAACGATCCGCCATTTATTGAATTCGTTTGTTACAAAAAGTGTGATAAATCAAGAACCTCTCTACCAATTTTATCCTTACTTCACAATAACTATCTACTACGTAGTCCGAACAAAGCCTAAACATTTGGTTTGTTTAGGTGAGCCCGTTCATGAGTTATAAAATTTCAAAAAAAGTGGCATTGATTTTTATATACTAGTGGTCGATATTCGACCATGATAAATTTTTAATACCGTGTTGATAAGAACACCATCTTCCTAAATAGTTAGTGCGCCATCTGTGATCTTTTATCGTTTTCATCAATATATTTGTTTGTGTGTGTCAAATGCATGGTAATACGTGTATTTTTTTTGTATTAATGCACTTTATAAACATTAATTAAAAAATATTAGCGTTCTGTACTTCTCCTACACATAATCTATAAGTGTGCCAAATTTTATGCTCCTGCGCCCCCGCAATTTTTGTAAAAAGGGGTCCAAGGTTTTGGCAACACGTATTAATATATAGACATAGTTTAACATATTATATTATTATTTATATATATCAAGATTTAACCCACCTCTGCATATTTCCAAAGCTGCCACTAAATATAAGTAGACAAAACTCATCTATAATATAAAAAAAAAATCGCTAAATTTGTTGGTAAGCGCATAACTTCCGAATGACTGGACCGATTTGGCTATTTTTTTTATTATTGTGTTTGTTATTATCAGGAGAAGGAAGAACCGGAAAAGTTGCAGGGAAAATGGGAAAAATAATACTTTATTATTTCCCATACTGAACGGGTGAAACGAAGTTCGCCGGGACAGCTAGTATCTAATAAGAGCGAGCAGGTCTTTCAATCGTTTATGTAAAAATCTAGATATTGATCCATTTTATAATCAATGTTCCTAAAGCATGGCGATGCTACAGCAACAATTGCTTTTTGCAGTGATATATTAATTTGAATTGTTTTTATAATTATTCTTACCTACTCTGTTTTTTTTTTCATTTTAAGTTGTCTGTTAACCATTATTTGTTTTTTTGGTATTTGATATGTTTCGTGTATTATGGTGGAGTGTTAACATTCGTATATTATTGTTTAATATGTGTATATAAGTGAGGACCTGTAATTGGCTTACTGTTTTTTCTTTCTTTTACCATTAAAATTGTATAATTTGCTGTTAGTCTTCCTTGTAAAATAAATGAATAAATGTTATGTTCGTAGTTTACCCGTGAATATACGGATAATAATTTACACGAAAGGACTCATGGAGCCGCGCTCATCTAGCCATTAAAGACATCGGGAAGTTTGCCAAAAAATAAATTGAAACACTTGTAGCCTGAGTGTGAATTTTCGCATGAATTCACTTTACTACCGCATTTGCGTTTAGAAGATTCAAATGTATGGGCTAATTCAGTTGTTTCTGTCTGTTAGAGGCGTAAAAGGATTTTGACTTCGTAGTTTACTTAGTTTAAGTAGGCGTACCTCTTGAAGAGTAAGTAAGTAAGTATCTTCACGCCCATATCTCTGAAAAGGTAGGCAGAAGCACAACCAGGGCATCCAAGACTAGCCGCAGACACTAAGTCCCACAATGTGACAGGTGGCAAGGCTATCGCCAACTGGGCATATATTCAATCGCGCGCAACGTTTTTTTTATAAGAAAATTTTAAAAACTCAGTTTTTCTTTTTTGTTGCTCGACCCGGGAATCAAACCCGGGACCTCGTGCAGTCAAGTCTAACAACTGGACCGCTAGATAACAGAGGCGACCAACAGAAGATTCTCCCGTCAAAACCAGTAGTAAAAAATCATACGTCAACGTGATAAGTGTTTAGCTACGTTCAGCTTTATATGAGCCTTAAACCCACATCTTAAGTTCATCAGTACAGAGTATATAGAACAAAGTCGCTCTGTCCCTATGTCCCTTTGTATGCTTATATCTTTAAAACTAAGCAACTGATTTTGATGCGGTTTTTTTAATAGATAAAGTGATTGTAGAGGAAGATGTATATTACGTATATTTCATACCCGTGCGGAGACGGGGCGGGCCGCTAGTGTTAATATATAACATGTCCGTAGTTTACACTTGAATACACGGATATTACGAAATAATAATATTATCCATAAATAGAACTAAAACTGGTTTGAACCGACGAACATGTAGCTATCCATATTCATATAATTTCCCTTGCGTTACCTTAATTGCCGAATTAACATTTTAAGTCACGCTTTCTTCTAATAATCTGGCTGATATGGATGGTTCTTATGTAATAGCTTCGAAGAATTGTCTTAACACAACTGTGTTTTCTGTGGTCTTACGAAAATTTTATAAAAAACGACGGGTTGCACTCCGGGAGTGCCGGCAGAAGTGAAAACTTGAATACTAACGGTGTGAATTTTTGATATTTTGGAATGGTTTGGGAATAATTTAGAAGTAAAAGTATGAAGGCAAACCCTGTGTTCCCAAGTTCATTTTTTTTGTGTCAGAGATCAGCTACTACCGACACGACTTTACTGATGATAAGAGATAAGCATGTATAGCATAGATGTTACAGCTGCGTCACTTCTTTGTGACCGGGATGTTATGTCTATTGTGCAAGTCTACCGGCTACCCTAACCTTCAGGCCGAAATATGATAGAGCCATTATGGCGACAGGAATAGGTAAGGCAGTGGATCGCATCCTGGACAAATTGATGCACAGCACTCTACGTGAATGGTCATATTAATGATGACCTATATTTTAACCAGTGCTTGCCTTGACGAGCAGCCGGCAGATGGTCTATTCTACTTAGCGGACCCGGACCAACGCGGGGAGAGTTGTGAGGAACATCCGGGATAATCAATGCGATTATGATAATGTAATCTATATATTAATACCTGATGCCAAAAGTTTGGACCCCTTTTTACAAAAATTGCGCTGACGCTGGAGCATAAAATTTGACACACTTATAGTTTATGTTTAGGAGAAGTGCAAAACGCTAATATTTTTCAATAATAATGCTTATAAAGTACATTAAATCAATAAATAAAACATTACCTACACTACCATGCATTTGACACACACAAACAAATATATTGACGATAAAAGATCACAGATGGCGCACTAAAAAGTTTAGAAACAAAGTAGTTGGTCTTGAGAAATGAAGATGACGTTCTTATCAACAAGATATTGAAATGTATTATGGTCGAATTTCGACTAACGGGCGACAAATAGTAAGTATTATAAGTTGACGTTGGAGATTTTTGCACATCAATTTTTTTAGGTCTGATATACAAAGTTTTTTTGCCAATAATTGTTTGTAGAATATAGTTGAATTAGAATACAGTTATTGGTAAGTTTTTAGAAATTGTACACATAAGTGTACAAGACGTAACGTCGTATAGTTTTTCCTGAATGTTTTATAAATACATTTTCGAGCTATAAATATTTTTGCATACCGTTATCTCCATTCCTCAGGTCTTCGTCTGGCTTATCTAATCTTGCTGTCTTGACTCTTGTCCTTGATAACATTATGCGCACGCGCCGACGTTGCCACTATGTTGAAGATTCTAATTTAACTACTGTAAGCGTAATTATACTTTATTTTAGAATATCCGTCATGTTAATTTGAGTTATATTTATTACTTCTCATTTTGTAGCTTTGTCTGCCCTTCGTATTTTTTTTATTTCAACTAAAAATAGATATCATTTGAACGATTTAATTGAAGTTCCCAAATTGGCCGCAAACAGAGCCGTTAAATATTATTTAATATTTCATTTTGACACAGTTTTGTTTAAAAAATGACAACTTAACGACTAATTAAAAGTACGTCTATGGTCGTAAGGTTTTTGGTTGGATTATTATCTTGCGATTAGTATCGAGATCTAGTTAGCTATATCCGTAGTATTCTCATGATGAGATAATACCTTACCAGGCAACAAGACGTCCATATGGTTTTGGATTTAAAAACATTTTCGAAAATTTTAAAAATTTATTTTTTAATTGTTAAAGAATAATTTTAAAACTTACTAAATAAGGTATATTACGGATTCATATTATGTCGTATGAGTAGTGCCTGTTTGGTTTGAACTTATCGCATTGTTTTTTAATTTTACAGACCTAATATTTTCCATCGTAGGCTCTTGGTAAAACTTCTAAATGTCCATATTTTTAAGTGAAGAAATTGGACTTTTTTACTTTTACTGTTTGTAGTTGAAACTACATAGTTTAAGTTCTAGCCTTAATGATGCTGTCATAAGCGAAACAGGTAGGCAAACCGGAAATAAAAATAATAAATTATAAGTGATACGTAAAACAGTACCAGTGTTTCTTCATTTAAAAATATTTCAATTTTAGGTCTTGGTCAAAGACAGTTGTATAAAAAATAAAGGTTTTTACAATCAAAAACTTGTAGGTTGTGGATATTGTGCATTCCGATTTTGCAGTTCTACCAACGAATATGTTAAAAAACACACATGAATTCTAAGTGACCTGGAGCTGTACCTAGCAATATTATTTAGGTAATACATTACGTATACTTCAGCAATACAATTTTTATATTTCACTAGCTGTCCCGGCGAACTTCGTACCGCCCGCTCAGTTTGTATGGGAAAAAATAAAATGTTATTGCGTTTCCGAACAAATGATGCTCGAATTTAATTAAGTAACCACGTTTCCGAACAAACGATGCTCTTTCAATATAGTCTATGGCTGTGAATGACATTGACATTTTTCAATATTTCTGAGAGATTTTCTTTGTATTTACCGTAAGAACCTTCTCCTAATAATAACAAATACAACAAAAAAAGAATTAGTGAAATCGGTCCAGCCATTCACGCGTGATGCCGTAACCAAGAAAAACGGGTTTCATTTTTATATATATAGATTAATACAATATAATATGAATTTGAGTTTTTTTAGACAAGTGGAGGCAAACGAGCAAGTGGGTCGTTTGCCACTTTTAAAACGGTTTTTAACGTACAGTAAATTCGTGGTTTAACGAAGACAGTTCGTAATGTTTCATGCAGCTTTAAGACTACACGTTTCCCGCTCTTGTGCGAGGTTCTTTTAAAACCTATCCCAGTCGCCAGTGTGTCAAACCAGTCAAAAACCATTACTTTTATTATATTTTTTAATTATTTTACTAAATTTTATTGAATCAGACTTTATGTCGTGGAAGCCAATTAAAACAAATGCTGAATAATAATAATAGCCTTTATTTTTTGGTTCGACGAAACCCGTATAATTGTGGCGGGTAATCTTCGAAGTAACTGGACGGGTCTGTCGGCTCTGCTAGTATTTAAATAATTATGGCGAACCTGTCTTGAGTTACATAGTACCATTTATGTTAAATGCTACTTGTTTTGCAGTTTCTCTCGCATGGAACAAAAAAAATACTGCCTTAAATTTTCATTATTTCTAATTACACTCTACTAAGTACCTAATAGAAAACTTAAGCCGTAACCAACGGAAAATGTGATTAATATGCATTTAAATTACTCCTATACGTACATGATTTAAAATATAAAATAAATAATAATAATAAAAACTTGTTTTGCTGTCAGTCTGTATAACTAATGACATTCTTGATTTCTTTTCATTCCTAAGATTAAAAAAATAAAAGTATCTTCACTTCCTTATTCCCCGAAGTGGTAGGTATAGGCACAACCAAGGCGCGGACGACTAGCCGAAGACTAGCCCCACAATGAGATAGGTGACAAGCCTGTCGCCAACTGGGCAATGTTCAATCCCTGGCAACGTTATTTTTTAATGAAAATAGAAAATATTTATTTCTATTTTTTTGTCTAACTCGGGGCCTCAAGAAGTCTAGTCCGACGCCGGACTGGTAGATCACAGAGGCTAGAGACTTACGATATTCTATTAAATATATATTACTATTTGACCGCCTCGTTGGTCGAGTGGCTAGCGTAAACGGATCACAGAGGCTAGAGACTTACGATATTCTATTAAATATATATTACTATTTGACCGCCTCGTTGGTCGAGTGGCTAGCGTACACGCCTAACTACGCTGACCAACCGCGAGGCTCGGGTTCGATTCCCGACGGGGGCAAACATTTGTGTGATGAACATTTAGGTGTCTGCATTTCCGGGTCTGGGTGTTTATTAAATTTATTCTGGTATCAATTGAAGTATTTCTATGTATTAGTATCGTTGCCTAACACCCATAACATAAGCATATAATGTGCTTACTTTGGGGTTGGATTCAATTTGTGTAACTTGTCCAGAAACATTTATTATTATTATTTAATATTATTCTTATTAAGTTTAAATATTTGTAAATCATCGCGACTAAGTACGTTGTAAACTATGTTTTTGAAGTAAAGCTTCTTTAGAATCGTTGTGATTTCAAACCGGATGCAACGGAAAAAACGACAGGTAAGAGGCACAAATATAAAAATGTGTAGGATTTTATATACTCATCTCATTCTTTTGTCGATTTACTGAAGTTTTACTTCTATCGTGTATGAATTGCACACACACCTTTTTTTTTTGTACAGACTATATAAATAATGTGTTTTCTATCTATTAATTAAATATACACATAATAAACGTCTGCATGTTTGACATAACATGAAGGAAGTGAGAGAGTAAGCGTCGATACTGGAAATTTTCTAATCTCAAAGAAAGTGTGTGAATGTGATATGTATCTAATTTGAAATTCTGATTATACTATAAATAACATTCTTTATAACTGCAGCATAGTTTAATATTAATGGGCGTCTATTTTTAGAATCTTTTATTACATAGCGGTGAAGATTGATAATCTTGGTTTAGAATGTGGATTTCATCTTATAATGTTTAACTAGAAACGTGTTATATATATATTGCATAATACATCCAAATGTCACCAAAGTTTGACGAATTTAAATGTATTTAGTTTCAAACAAGTTAATTAGTTAAAGTAATACAATAGCATTTATTTTTTAATGAATCTAACCAAGGGCGTCGCCAAGGGGGG